>JAIGNY010000356.1:427500-460000 GCA_020152595.1 Chiridota heheva | reverse complement strand
CCATACGTCCATACACGTCACCCATACGTCCATACACGTCACCCATACGTCCATACACGTCACCCATACGTCCATACACGTCACCAATACGTCCACACACGTCACGGTATTTCCATTGTATTATCTTATTTTGTAAAACAGGCTCTTTCATGAAGGTGTAAAAGATTAATTTAGCAAAATCTTTAAAATTCAGCCCACCCATATATTAAAAGTGCACAAACAGTCAGAAGAACAAGCATTCATTATTCGTGCAGTTGACCTTTCTATTGTTTAGAAATTCTATTTACTTTTAATGAATAATCTGATCACGTTTTGTCCATTTTGTTCTATTGTGCTGTAGTTAAATAAAAGTTCAGGTTAAGAAGTAAAGAATTTGGAAGTGTGACTGACACAGTGTGACATATAGAGACAATACCCAAGCTTTACAAGAAAAAGTCAATCATGTCTGAATTTTGTTATACTCTTTTAGCCAATATATATGTATGAATGGTCACTGCGGACATTTTGCCATATGGCACTAAAACGCTATAGTGATATACACATTTGTAGCTCATCAGGGCCACATCCAAACTTTAAAAAAAACATTCAACAAAAAGGGAAATCCAACTATAGTAAGAATTATCATCGCAAGGAGGGTTTAACTTTTGTTCGCTTAAATTAACACTTTTTGTAAAGAGGGAGGAAAGGGGTGAAGTTGGGGTTAAAAATCAGGGTCGTATACAACCATCTGATATTAATATGCCACAATAACACCATTTGCCCCGGGCATTTGCCCTAGCTCGTTATCACTTCACAGAAAACCTGAACCTTCCTTACTTTTACAAGTAATCCTTTGCATAAAGTGAAATAAATGCATGAATAAATGCCAATGCGCAATAGCAATTTTGCATTTGTTTTCAATATAATATTTGAAAACCTGCACTGGATTTTATTACTGCTTAATCATAAAGATAAAAAGTACGGCCCCATTAGTTTCATCAATAGAAAAGTGTACAATTATTTCATAATCATTACAAAATAAATGTTAATAAATCACATTGCATTTTCGTTTCTTATACAGTTTAAGGGACAAGGAGAATCCGTCCTGGTATATTTTCCTCCCTGCCTCTTCCACATGTCACTGGTAAACATCTCAGAATGTTACGTACTTTTCTCGAAAATTTAAGAACGGAAGAAAGATTGATCTAAGTCGAGGTGCCAGTGTAACTGTCTCCTGTCTGGCTGGACAATATTTACTAGATATTATGTAGTCTGGGGAACAGAATGTATAGGGGGACAGAGTTTCGTGTTACATCAGACAGGGGAATGAATTTCCTGTTACACCAGGCTACATGTAGATGACTTTTGACCCAATGTAACCTTCTACAAATATTTACTCTTCTGTTCCACCACCACACGAAACGGTGGATTTTCCGCGTCAAAATTGTTATGCACCCATTAAGAATAGTATGCATGATAAGATACCAAGATATTGTCCCATAGAAGTGACCTCACGAACACACTGATGTGAGTGATAGAATATATCAAGGAATTATATAATGCTGCAACATGATTGGGAGGGGATGAACCGCCTGAGGTACTTTTTTGGCCGTACTCAACTCAAGCTGTTTTTCAATGTATGAAATTTTTCCCATAAACTAGAATGGGTTTTAATGATTCTGAAGGCACTCAAAATTATTCAACGTTTTAGGGGCCATGCATACGACCTCGCGTACCCATGTGTTTTTTTCTTTTTCAAAATTCCATGGTGAGCCTCTACTTTCCATAAGTATCTCCTATTGTGTACCAAATAACACTACTGACCACCCTTTAAAACTTACCATAAGAGGTATATCGTCCGGTTCGCTCACCATCAAAGCTGATACCAAGAACGACACGAGAATGCCAAATGGATTAGACATGGAACCCATGGCGTTAGCGACAGTGCGTTGATCCTCTGCGAACCACAAGGCACAAAACTTGGTGGGCACAAACAAAAGAAACGGCTGTCCAAGGGCGGCTATTGTTTGACCTAACATAACGACTGGGTACCGTGCTTCATCCTTGATTCCAGGAAGTCCACTAAAGCATCTCACCGCTACGCCAACAAAGTTAAACCATGCGCCGAGTAATATCTAAAGATGAATATAATTTAATGAATTTTATTTCATATAGGCCAATGCCAGTATGCCTTAAATCTAGTTTAGATGATTAGAAGATCTAATTTGGCTACGTGTCAATGTGATCCACTAATTTTAGGACCAGAGCGGGGCCGAGATTGAAGTGACCGGGCTCGGGGAAACCGAGATCGTGGTGTCAGGCGGGGGTGAATTTCAAGCCTATACTTGTTGGAATTCTCTAGCTATTGTTTCTATTCGTTTCAATATGTGTAAACGGGCTTGGCAACACCCAGATCCCGACGGCACCTACCACAATTATCCTGCCCCCATCAATATTCAAGCCGCGTCAGAGTCCGTTTAAAAGCGATATTTGACAAAGGTAGGTCGGAAAAACCAAGAGGATGAACTTGTTAGATTTCATGATGGGCAGGTAGAGAGGCAAGAATATCTACATTACTTCAAATGTATCACAAACAATTTAGTTGTGGTCCAACTCAAATTATTGTGGTAATCGACCAATCCTTTTTCTTCAGATCTATCATAAAAATAGATACGACCAATGACTTAGTAGTCGTTGTGGCTCATCTACGGGCGCCGCCCCACATCTTTAAAATTATGAATGTTCATACACATAATTCCATTGAACATTGGCGGGGTCTTGGAGAGCAAAAGGGCTTTCCTCCGAATTGATATCTTTTGTGTGGTGAAATTTTGTATCTTTGCGTGACTTTGCTTCTCTCCCCCACTCTTACCCCCGATTTCAGTATAGGAAAATCCCGCCCACGCATTTGAATATATAATACATGATTGAGTAAATTAGTAATTCACTTACAGTTACTCTTATTCCTAGGTTATCCATCACCCAAATAGAGACGAAACCAATTGGAATGGTCACTACCAGATAGACAATGGACAGCCAATTGATTTGATCCGTGGTAACATTGAAGTACTCCGCGCTAAAATTTGTTATGGCAGCAAAGTTGATCCATGCCTGAAAGACGGAAAGGGAGAAGACTATCGGAGTATATCAGACCAGTGCACTTAAAAAAAAATAACTCGGCTGCCACTATTAAAATGACAACTTTTTACTAAAATAGACTTGGCACAATGCTCATCTCGAAATGACAAACCTAAAATAGTCACTTTGGCACACTTATATATTATTACACCACTTTTTGAAATTATAAAAAGAAAGTTATAACATATAAATAAATCTTGAGGATAACCAGTTATCTACATGTCAAGTCAGGTGCAAAATTCTGGTCGCCCAGTCTGCCAGTGTCTCAGAACTTTGTTGCGACCAAAATTCCTCACCTGTTCTCTGGGCGACCAGAAGGCAGCACAGTCTGCCAGCAGTGCGCCGTTAGGGGTTTGTGGGGAGGTGGCAGAAACCTTTTCTTCATGAGGTCAAGGGACCCGCCTTGGGGCTCCTTGTGAGGTCCAGGGCCAATGCCTGGTGGGGGTCCAGGGGCGAGGCCCCCGGAAATCTTGCATTTTCCAAGTTTTAGATGTTCCAAAAGACTCTGAATGTGTGCAATACACGGCTTTTTAATTCTCAATTTAGGATGATTATGAACGTGTTTCAGTGCCCCCCCTTCCCCCTTATATTCAACAACAAAAAGAAGCCAAAATAGCCATTTTGTACAAAATATTTTTGACATTTCGGAAATTGGGGGGACGTGTCCCCCCGACGGCGCCGCTGTCTGCCAGTGAATGCTCTGAAACACATATTAGTATGATAAGATATTTGTCTAGAAATGTGCGTGTGAGTGTAGATGTGGGAGAAGGGGAGGAAGTTACAACTTACAAGCCTTGCAATCTTTCAACCAGACTTTATTCAATAATTTCTTTTTTGATCTTAGACGAGATTAAATAATTTTACTGTTTACGGAAGAGGAGGTACAGGTCCAAGAGTTGGCATTTATCACAGGAACTAAAATAACCAAACTGAATTTCCCAATTACCCTCATTCTATTTTGCAATTATTAGCTATCCTTGCCTTTCATAATTTTGTCACAGCATTTCAAAAATTAGAAATTCTATCAAATATCAGAATGTGCGTGGTTAAAAAACAAACTGTGACAACGCTTTTCGTGACTTTCACACAATATATTTGACATTGGTCTTAGAAGAGAAATCTTGGTGAATTGTACAACTAATTAAACTCGCCCCACCAATTCACGTTGAATGGGTAAATAGCTCTGTCTTTTAAAGGTATATGAGTGGAATGGTTTGTCTGAATGGGTAGTTAGCTCTAATTCTATTCACAATTTCAAAGTCAACATTGATAAAAATTTTACAAACTCTGGGGTCTTTGATTTTTTTTTTTGGGTGGTGGTGTTAGTTTGGGTTTTATATGGGGTGATTCACCCTTCTTAGCCCATCATCTTGTTATGTTATGTTATATGGACAAGAAACTAATGTTTACCCCTATGAAAAAAAAATATTAAAAACTTTAAATTCCAAGCACTATGCGCAGAACAGTCTTTAAGTGGTCACAATAGCATTTAGAGTTTCATGGCAAATCAAATTTTGAAAAACTATTTAATGTAATTCTTTATATTTCTTTCCCAAATTTTAAATATCAAAGGTTCTCAAACTGCATTTCACTGTTTAATCTGGGTCAAATTTATAATAATATCCAACTACTAGTGTAGGCAACTTCTCCCATTCAAAATATTTGGGGGAACGACCGATAAACAATAAGCTAGCGTTCGCAATTTTATAGTTATCCCATTCTGAGGTCGAAAATATCGCGCAGTTTATGCTGATTATATAGCCTATATATAGAAGTGTTCAAATGCTGTAAAATGGTCCATTTTTAACCGATACTGATGTGACTTTTGCCGTTTGTCAGTATATCTTAAATCAATTAAGTTCACGTTGCTCCATGTACCTTTGATCCTGTATAACTATTTTGGATATTGTCCCTCATCTACTCAGAGATGTATCAACCTGCAAGGTACATCCAGGGAGCTGGTAGTGACTCCTTCGCACGATAAGTCGTTCTTATTAGGGAGTTGGCATTAGAACTCCCAGTTCTTATCAAGCTGAAGTAGGCTGATAAGGCAATTGAGGGGCAAAGTCTAGTGAATGCATATTACGCAATTGCATTTACTAAAAAATTAATTACTAGATAAGTATACATAGCCTGGGTGACTGGGTCCATTTGTTCTAATCATGGATATACAAATAACAAAGCAAATCAATACAAATAAATCTATACAATGGCTTGTCACATGCGCCATTCTTCTGTTATTTGGCATAAATTGGTTTGTAATTATACACAACTTTGTCAACATATATTATTTTACTGGTACTGCGCAAATACAGATTTTCACTCAGTGATGAGTGGTAGGCCCTAAATTAGCCAGATGGGTATATACTGTATAAGCAGGGATGTATACCAAATCCTGACATAAGTAAGTCCTAATCGCCGATGGCGGTCAATGAAAAATATATATGTATATGATGTACCCTGTTTCCCATCACCACATTTTTTAAGTTATATATGTAAAAACGAAAAAAAAAAAAAAAACAAACATACATGCAAAAGTATGTTTGTGCTGTTTACATTAAAAAGACATGGTCATGTGAGCCATGTACAATGCAGTTCAACTAGGATCATCGGGGCTATAGGCTTCAGCGCCCTACTCCTTGCATACATATGCTGGGGTGGTTTTGATGAGATTTCTCCACCAGTGACCATGCATGGTCATCAGCAGACCATGCATGGTCATCAGCATGCATGGTCATCAGCAGACCATGCATGGTCATCAGCAGACCATGCATGGTCATCAGCAGACCATGCATGGTCATCAGCAGACCATGCATGGTCATCAGCAGACCATGCATGGTCATCATGCATGGTCATCAGCAGACCATGCATGGTCATCAGCAGACCATGCATGGTCATCAGCAGACCATGCATGGTCATCAGCAGACCATGCATGGTCATCAGCAGACCATGCATGGTCATCAGCAGACCATGCATGGTCATCAGCAGACCATGCATGGTCATCAGCAGACCATGCATGGTCATCAGCAGACCATGCATGGTCCTCGGCAGACCATGCATGGTCACCATGCATGGTCATCAGTCCATGCATGGTCCTCGGCAGACCATGCATGGTCATCAGCAGACCATGCATGGTCATCAGCAGACCATGCATGGTCCTCGGCAGACCATGCATGGTCATCAGCAGAGGGGAGGGGGGAGAAGGGGGTATCCTGCCTCCCCCTTCCTTTAAAAAAAGCAGCATCCGGATTGATAGCAGTGGCGTAAGAATATGAGGAAGCATTGAAAATTATGAAACTTGTATAAACATTTTAACAATTTAATAAATGGAAATTAAAATGTTCTTAATCTGTTAATTGTGGGGAAAATTCGTAGAATTTCCGAAACATTTTCTCAGTTTTCCAAAAATTGCACTCAGCCTTTATAATGTTTTACTCATTTTTTCAAATATTTTACTCAACCTTTTTGAATATTTTACTCAACTTTTCGAATATTTCGCTCAATTATCAAAACAAAAGTCACCATGCACATGCAGGCAGACAGGAAAGTCTGGTAAAAACATTGGAGTCGCAAAGGGGGTGTCGGGTTAGGTTACATTGGGGGAAGGGGTATACATACCCTCTAAAAAATTTTGAGCTCCCAGGTCTGCCAATTGAAATATTTGTTTACCTAAAATAGGCGTATACAGTATATAACGAACTTGATCGACTGTAATGCAAGTAACTTGTAAGTGAGCCAAAGATAGCACGGAACTAATTATTTCCTCCATTAAAACCTATACAACCTTTAAGTTCGGGGTGATTTTGTACCAGAACAGAAAAAGGAATTATCGCGGACTTTCGCGATGTTTTCTGAAAAGTATCATCTAATGTTTTTCGGATGCTGGTACTTTTAATTGAAGTTCACCTGAGGTTTTGGCTCTTTTTGAGCACCCTCACCGAATGACACAAATTTTGGCATCTGTCCATGGAAAAATAGTTCCCCATGAATCTTTTTCTGAAGCGGATCTCGTCAAGATGGGACATGCATAGTCAAGACATGTCCTTTCTCTACAATCCCTAAAAGTTTCAACCTCTACGCTTCCTGTCTCATAATATGGGAGATCCCCAACACATTCTATATTAGACCTTTCTCATACAGGTTCTCATTTTGGGCTAGCGTAGTAGTGTCTAATTAGTTTTGTGCTACGTATATATATATTACCGTATTATAATATGTGTCAGTAGTTACTGACCATAGCCGGCCCGTAATATGTAATACTGTACGATGTCAGTAGTTACTGACCATAATTTTATTATTATTCACAGTTAATTACTGAAAATGCGTTCAAATCGGGTGCACCGGTTTGTCGGGAAGGAAATTGGAATTAGCAATACCATAATACAGTAAAACTCAGTTTAATCAGTTAATCAGAACTGGTTGTATGTAAAAGATAGGAAAATGAAACTCGGCAAAATGGTTAACAAAGTACAACCAAGGAACAGATGACCGTTTGACGATATAGGTTATTATTTAATGAGCGTGATCTACGTTAGGGCGTCACTAAAGGAAAGAGGGAGATGGGGAGGGGGGTCCATAAAGCTTTTCGCATGTCGGGTAGATTCTTGTTCGTCCGGCTGTGTTTGGAAGAATTAAGCATGCAGTATGGTTCTACAGAAAAACTGATTTTCCAAAACAATTCTTGAAACATATTTTCTTGATAGACGTCAGTTAGATTAAATCACTTTCTATACAGCCGTATAAGTACAAGAACAGTGGCGTGTCTAAGGGCTTACACCCATTAAAAAGTGCTATAGCCTCAAATTATTTTTATCACAGCCATAATAAGTATAATAGAGTGAAATATCAAATAAATCATAGAAAAAAGAGACGTTAGAATTTTTTATTGTATCGACTGAATTATTGGTAGTTTTAGACTGAAACTTGAAGTTCCAGTTTGCAACAGAAAGCCTCAATTTTGGACTAAACACCTTCAATTTTGGACCACAAATCTCCAATTTTGGACCACAAATCTCCAATTTTGGACCACAAATCTCCAATTTTGGAACACAAATCTCCAATTTTGGACCATAAATCTTGGCAAGAAGGACAAGGTGACAAAATAACCAACCCTCGTAAAGTCAAACAAATCCATGATCCATTTTGTATGTATGGCTTTAAATATAATTATACACAACGCTATACACAACACACACGCTACCTTTAGGAAGTAATGACCTTGGATGGTGCTCTGCTTGCCAGTGGCAAACAGCTCACGTCACGTGGTCCGAGGAGTGGATCTTGAAATGCTTGGGACCAAAAGTCCAAAGCATGGACCATGACGTTTGGGTAAAATTCTCCAGTTTTGGATACAAAATCTTTAATTTTTGGACCATAAATTTTCACGTTTTGTACCAGACCCCAAAAATATCCCTGTTACAGTCAGAAAAATTGCACTGGTATACATTAAATTTCCATGAAACGTTGCTACTAACTTTCCTTCAATCTTCAGGAGATCTCTTTCAATTTTCTTTATATTTTTATTAAATTTCCTTAATTTTCGGGAAGTATTTTTTAATTTTCGGAAACTTTTCTCCATTTTTCAGGAAATTTGCTTCAATTTCTGAAATATTTCTTTCATTTTTATTCATTTTCTGGCAGCAATCTTTATTTTTCGGAAAGTTTGCTTAAATTTCCGGAAAATTTCCTTCATTCGGGAAATTTTGGCCAAATTTCACCACTATTTTCAACCATTTAACCACATTTTTGCTCAATTTAACCAATTTTGAAGTATGTAATCCGGCAGTTAAAATCCTCTAAGAAGGGAGGGGAGGGGGAGTACCCCACCTTACACGCCTCTGGTTATGGCATCAGGAAATTGAGATTTTCTTTCGGGATAATCATAGATTTTTGTCGGGTAAAATGTCAGCATTCCCAACCGTCGGACGTTAGTGACCCCTTGCCTCGCAGGCTCATTATCAAGACAGACTGACAAACAGACACATACAGGATTTTAGAAGATGGTTAACAGACAAATCTTACCATTGCATTTGAAAAGTTGAGGACAGCAATGGTGGCCAAAATAAACCACCTCTTTTTGTAGACTATGTATGTTTTTGTCTCTGGCATTTTGTTCTCCTGTTCTGTTGCTCGGTTGCGGGCAATCCTACAGTGTCCACGTCCAGATTGTTCTTGTCAGTCATTTTTGCAGTTATCGTTCAGGTTTCAGAAACAGAAAACTTTCAAATCGATTCTTTGTCACACTGTACCTGTGGGATAAGGTGAACACTGGTTAAAAAACTGGTATAAACATACAGTGCAAAAAATGATCAATGTATTTTAACATCAGTGTTATATCAGTGTCGTTCGACTCCCCCTCCCCCTCCCTTCCCCCTATCCCCCCACGGCTCCCAGAAGGTAAAAAAGTCCAGAAAGTTTTGCTAAAAGGTTAACAAATTTTGCTAAAAGGTCCAATTATTGTGCTTAAAGGTTCAGTTTTTGAGGCAATGACTATACCAGTCTATGTACAGATGTACGGCTCCGTAAAAAGGTTATCAACTTAACCCAGTTACAAACTTGATGTAGACGGTTTTATTCAAAAAAATTCCCAGGCCAATCCATTTCGGCGATTTGCAGGATTTCGGATCACTTCAAGCACATCATGCGTAATAAATATTGAAAACTATCTGGCTGTCCGGAAGGAATCGTTCGTATTGCGGTATAAATTAGAAAGAAACGGGGATACGGACGCTGAATGACCCAGAAAAAAAATACGGCACTTTAAATTTAAAAAGAAATTGGATTAATTCTCTCAAAACTGATGCGCAAGGGTGAAGCCCGTATTTTTTTCTCATTTCTTGAATAAAGCCTAAATTTTCCCATCCGAACAGTTAAAAGAATGTTATTTTGACACAAACTTGGGGGGAAATTTACACCATCAAAAATGTGTTTTGTTCTACGACAAGGCTGGCTATACCCTTGTGCATAATAACCATAGGCGGCCTGTTAGACGACAAGGCTGGTTACACCCCTGTGCATAAAGACCAGAGGCGGCCTGTTCTACGACAAGGCTGGCTACACCCCTGTGCATAAAGACTATAGGCGGCCTGTTCGACGACAAGGCTGGCTACACCCCTGTGCATAAAGACCATAGGCGGCCTGTTCGACGACAAGGCTGGCTACACCCCTGTGCATAAAGACCAGAGGCGGCCTGTTCTACGACAAGGCTGGCTACACCCCTGTGCATAAAGACCATAGGCGGCGATCCAGGTGGAAGGGAGAAGGGGGGGGGGGAGGGGAGACTTGTCTGCCAATAAGTTCGTTGGGGAAAAATATTATTATGACCCCTACCCCTAAAAGAATAAGCCTTAAATAAAGCCACATGGCTGGCTTCACCACTGTCTGGGTTCGTCACCCAATTTTGAAAAGAAATCGCTACCAATGATAAAGGCCTACAGTTGTGTTCAATGAAAATGTATTTAGGCAATTATGTACCAGAGACGTACCACTTTTCACCCATTTTCATCAGTTCATGTCTTAGATCTGTAGATATCTTCTTTTCATCCTTTGTTGAATGCAAAACAAAATTCACAACGAATAAAAAGTAATTTATCGTGCCTTTATGTGGCTTGTAACAACTTATACTCCATTGGATACCATAAGGACCAAGGTGTAGGAACCGAGGCACACGTGCCCCCAATTTAAAAAAAAAAATGACAAAATTGCCCCTTTTGAAAATGAAAAATTACCCTCAATTCCTGTCAAAGGTGAAATGATTGGTAAAATGTGCGCACACTTTTCCCCGTTTAAATTAAGTGCCTCTTAATTATTGTATGCCTCTTAATTACTGCATGTCCCTCATCCCAATCTGTAGATAGAATAAGTGAGCCAAAAACAACAAAGTAAAAGGGACACTTCATTTTAGATAGGGATACTTTTCTAATGGGGGCACATTTCTCACTTACGACTGACAAAAGTCGCCAGTTCCCCAATATTGGGACAGTAATTAAGGGGCACTTTTCATTTTCATAAGGGGCACTTTTGCCAATTTTTCGAAAAAGTGTAGGCGGGGGAAGTGGGGGGGGGGGGGACGCTGCCCAAGTGCACCAGGTTCTTACACCAATGCAATCATATCTGACAAATTTAGCAAGTTTCAAGCAATAATTAACTCCTTTAGGTAGTTCGGAATATGCATCAGCTTTTATTAAAGGCTGGGTCTGCAAAGGGCCGGAGCGGGTCCAGCAGCGGCGCAATTAGAATACTGTACTGGGCAATCGTGGGAAATTTTCCCCCCTCCTCCTGCCCTTCCAAACCACCATTCCCACCTTATTGCACCACAGGGGTCTAGGTGAAGGCCCTTGGCGAAACTCATGGAGTCTTATAATTTGGAGTAATTGAGAGAATTTTGAATTAAACACGTAAACACTTAAATAAGAATATTGTGAATCATATATTTTTAACGTCATCAAATTGAAAAGTTGTTAATAAATTCGACTTTAAAATATCGTCAAAATTTTAGACATTTTGAGGTCGTACAATCTTTCATACGACGCATCCCCTCTCCCCTGTTGCCACATTCTTGCTATTAAAATTTAAATTTAAAAGTAGCATAATTAGGTACGCATATTCATCTGGCCCACCAGGAAATCAAACATGCAACTTCCTTAAACGAAAGTAGTTGTAGATGCTCAGATGTTATATGTGCGTGCATGATCTGATGATTATTAATTATGCATCGAAAGTGCACACACACGAGAAAATTACACTTCGAAAGAAATAATTAGATCGTACGACAATCTGAAAGTGTGATGTCAATCATGTTATGAACATATAGCCGCTGTAATTTTTCGCTTATAGTTTTCACCTGAGAAACTTCCTCGTCTTTAAAATGACTGGATATCATAAAGGTTATAAAATACATCAAAATTGAATAAACTTTTTAGTTGTAGTATTTGAAGCAGGGGAAGCAGACCATCGCAAGGGGGAGCAGACCATCGCAAGGGGAGCAGACCATTGTAAGGGTGAGGGGACAAGTGCATTATGCTGGGTATGGACTGAATAATATTCCAGCCTTATCATTATTGCAGGCACGTATGCAGGTATGGCGGGGGAGGGGTGCGACGGGTGCGCTCACACCGCCCATCGACCGCCAATGTACACAAATCTCATAAAATACCTGGAAGTGAAATTAAAAAATGTTGCTGTCCCTCCCCCATCTGTCCCTCCCCCCACCCTTCACCCTCCCCTTCCATGGAAAATCCTGGTTACGGTTACGTGCCTGTATTGCAGCTTCACGCCTTGGACCCAGGTGTAAGCTGGTATGTAATAATATAGCATTGTCACCTCTTGTCACCAAATTCGGGTTTCCACTCTCCCTCCGCCAATAACCATATGCACAAACGGTACACGGACTTATTTAATCCCCTCCTCACCTCTGCCGTGCGTGTTTGATAACAACAAACCGTACTTCCCGTCGCATATTGCATGATAACGGAGCGTAGTGCTAGAATATAGTTGAGGAAATTTAGTGGCGGTGCAGTTGCAAATTATCGCCGCCCTTTAAAGATGATTTTTGTTCCATAGACTGAAATTTACGAATTTGATGCTTAAATTTCCTAACGTATTAGAGCAGTAACCGCCCCTACAGATATTCCCGACGTACAGACATATCACTTGACATATAATGTACACACGTCCTCGCATAGGCCTATTCCTATAAAGTTGAATACCCTAAATATTTAAAATTCACTTACCTCTTTTTGAAGAAAACGGGATGTCTTTTTAAAGAAGCACACAAACAGACAGAGGGAAAAACAACGAAAAATATCAACTGATCAATTTGACAACACCATGGCTACAAGAAAGCTGATATACTTTGGTGCTTCCACGTTGTGTCATTCGCCGACGCTTAGCTTTGAGTCAGAGTTCATTCATTCTAATTTTTTAACAATCTAAATTTGTTTAAGAACAGACCGGAGCGCCGTAATCGGGCTTTTCGCTTTCGCTTTTCAAGTCACGAATTACTTGACACTTCTAGGTCTGGAATAGCGTTTCGTCCCGGAAATAACATGTAATAGGTAGGTAGGTAGGTAATGTTATGGCATGATCGATCAGTAGATGTGAAAAGTGCAGTCCAAGCGTGTTGTTAGGTCCGACTCCTAGGTCAAGGCTACCTCTTTTGTTGACAAAAGGAAATAACAAACAAAGTTCCACCTGAGTAGACAGCACTCAGTGAAAACGATAAAAGCGTGCAACTAACCTGCTAACTCTTGTATTGCAGTGATAATGCTTTGTGTATAAAACAATCACCAACACTAGTGCAGTCCAATGATAGTGCTAACCGTGTTATGTCATTAAATATTAACTGATAACATCGCAATTAGTCATTTGAGTGATGAGTGTACACTTCGATGAAGATGGTGTTTGTTTTGTTTGCATTTATTCTTAATGGCTGCACTTTTCTTAACATTTCTATTTGTACCTTTAAGTTTTGGTCCTTAAGGTCGAATACTAAAATCTATCTTTTAATTAAATAAGGTTAGTTGGGAGCGGCTCTCTGTAGGCCTACTGGTAAAGGAGACGTTAGCTTCAAAATTTTGAAATTGATATGGGATAGAGTAATAAAACAGAAGCCTATGGCCAAACATGCATCTTAAAGTTAAAGGATGTTTTCTGTTGTGGCCACCTGGACGCAACAGGACTAAGTATTGTAAATTCCATGCTCAAAATCCGCCATCTTTTAATTGAGAACTATGGAGAGAATATAGACTTTAAAATTGATTGCTATTTATTGAAGGTTGTATTTTAATGGTTACTGTGCTACAATCAATTTCACAAATGCTAATTAAAAATTAATGACGTTTTTTTATTCGCATAAGTCACGTAAATTGGCAACGTTGAGGGTTCGTCTTAGACGAAAACTTTCGGTGCCAATCCAATATTTTAATAGCACGGTCCCAAGAATGATATAACATTTAGACATTTTTACTGTTTCAGAAACATAAAGAAAATATTTATAACACCAAAATATTTTTTGGAGAGTCACAAAGAGATAGTGAAGGGGAGAATATTATTTGAAATTTGAGATGAACGAGGCTAGTCTCACCGGATGTAGTGAGCCAGGAACACCCTTTACAAGAACACCCTTGAAAAAAAGGCTGTCCTGGCATAATTTTGTTGTTGTTGTATTGATAGTAATAGAGAAAGTAGTGACGTGTTTAATGGGCTATGAGGGCTTAGCCTCCCCCTCACCTCCCAAAATTCTGTTGAAGCCATGAATATAATTGATGACTGAAATATCAAATAAACCATGTGTGGCATTTTTTGCAATCGTATCGACTAAGCTATCGTTTATTTTGAACCAAACCTTTTACAGTTTGCACCAAAAATCCTCCCGTTTTCGACCAAACATCTTTCATTTTGGTTTAGGCTTTTATCAAAAATTTCAATTTTGGACCAAAATTTTCATGGGCCACAATCTACAATACAGAATCAAAAAGCTTTGGATACAAAGGTAAAGTTCTTATCATCAGGGCAATGTGGGACATGGGTGGGATGCAATGTGGGACATGGGGTGGGATGCCATATGGGACATGGAGTGGGATGCTACATGGATGGTGGGATGCCATGTGGGACATGTGGGACATGGATGACATGGTGGGATGCCATGTGGGATGCATGGGACATGGGATGCCATGTGGGGACATGGGGTGGGATGTCATGTGGGACATGGTGAGATGGACATGGGGGGGATCATGTGGGACATGGGGTGGGATGCCATGGGGACATGGGGTGGGATGCCATGTGGGGCTGTCATACATGGGGTGGGATGTCATGTGGGGCATGGGGTGGGATGCCATGTGGGACATGGGGTGGGATGCACGTGGGGCATGGGGTGGGATGCCATGTGGGGCATATGGTGGGGTGGGATGCCATGTGGGACATGGGATGGGATGCCATGTGGGACATGGGGTGGGATGCCATGTGGGATATGGGGTGGGGTCCATGTGGGACATGGGGTGGGATGCCATGTGGGACATGGGGTGGGATGCCATGTGGGACATGAAGTGAGCTGCCACAAATAACACAATGTGACATAGGTTGGGATGCCATGAGTGACATGGGGTGGGCTGCCATGTGGAACATGGGGTGGGCTGCCACGAGTAACACAGAATGTGACATAGGTTGGGAAGCCATGAGTGACATAGGGTAGGAGGCTAGTGATGCCATGTGGGACATAAAGTAGGATGTTATTGGAACATTGGGTGGGATGTCATGTGGTACACATGGTTGGATTTAATGTGGGAAATGTAGGAAAGGAATTATGTGGGACATAGGGTGTGATGCCATATGGGTCATAGGGTTGGATGCCATGTGGGACATATGGTGGAATGCCATCTAGGGGAATGCCGTGTGAGACATACTGTATGGTGGAATACCATTTAGGAGATATGGTAGAATGCCATGTGGGACAAGGCATGGGATGCCATGTGGTACATATGGTGGTATGACACATGGGACAAAGGATGGGATGGGATGTGGGACATGGGTGGGATGTCATGTGGGACATGGGATGCCATGTGTGGCATGGGATGCCATGTGCGGCATGGATGCCATGTGCGGCAAGGGATGCCATGTGGGGCATGGGATGCCATGTGGGACATGGGATGCCATGTGGGCTTGGGATGCCATGTGGGCATGGGATGCCATGTGGGACATGGGATGCCATGTGGGCATGGGATGCCATGTGGGACATGGGATGCCATGTGGGACATGGGATGCCATGTGGGCATGGGATGCCATGTGGGACATGGGATGCCACGTGGGACATGAGATGCCATGTGGGACATGGGGTGGGATGCCATTTGGGTCATAGGATGAAGATGCCATGTGGGACATATGGTGGAATGACACATGGGACAAGAAATGGGATGGGATGTCATGTGGGACATGGGTGGGATGCCATGTGGGACATGGGATGCCATGTGGGGCATGGGATGCCATGTGCGGCAAGGGATGTCATGTAAGACATGGGATGCCATGTGGGATATGGGATGCCATGGGGGCTTGGAATGCCATGTAGGCATGGGATGCCATGTGGGACATGGGATGCCATGTGCGGCAAGGGATGTCGTGTAAGACATGGGATGCCATGTGGGATATGGGATGCCACGGGGGCTTGGAATGACATGTAGGCATGGGATCCCATGTGGGACATGGGATGCCACGTGGGACACGGCATGCCACGTGGGACACGGGATGCCACGTGGGGTACGGGATGCCACGTGGGACACGGGATGCCACGTGGGACACGGGGTGCCACGTGGGACACGGGGTGCCACGTGGGACACGGGATGCCACGTGGGACACGGGATGTTACGTGGGACACGGGATGCCATGTGGGACACGGGATGCCATGTGGGACACAGGATCCCATGTGGGACATGGGATGCCATGTGGGACTTAGTGTGAGATGCTATTTTTATAATTGGCCGGGTCATATGGTATGGGTTTCAATTTGCATGGGCATGTGAACCATAATGGTATTTACCATTTTAGTTTTTGCAGAACAGGATTTTAATTTGACCTAGGATTTATTCAACTGAGAAAAAAAAGAAGCCATTTTTGTAGTCAATTTGACCACAAAATGGTCAGAAGATTTGGCCTAGCTGTAGTGGTCAAAAGATTGACCAAATGTTAATAGTCAAAGTTGAACAAGTGAGGAGTGAATTATGCTCCAAACCAAATGTGGTAAATTTGACCAAGTGGAAGTGGTCAAAATATTGACCAAGTTTGTATGGTCAAATTTGACCACATATGGTTCAGTGCATAATTCACTCACTCTGACTATTCTTTTCTTAAAGTGTATCAAAGATACCATTGTTATCATTTGTCCTTGTGTTAGTACACTACATAATGTATGTCTATCCAGTATGCTTTGACTTAAAGTTATAAAGGCTTTTATCAGTAACATCATGCACACACAAAAATCATAGACCCGGCTTGCAAAGAAAAAGTTATTTCTTATACTACGCTAGAAAATTAACAAGAAAAAACTGTGACAGTATATTTCTATTTCAAGAACTCATTGTTAAAGGATTAGTTCAGGGGTCAAGCAAGTCCATCTTATATAAAGGAGGACTTCAAAAGAAACAAAATGGTGAAGAAAGCGTTGATCATACAGGGTCAACAATCTTATTCCGTTAAGGAGATATTCAAGTTTAAGCCTCTGTCTTATCGTGTTATCTGTGTAGAAATGACTGGTGTAGTAAGTCTACTATGGAAAGTTGGCATCCTCATCCTCACATTCATAGCAATTAATGTATTTAAAAACGGTTTGTTCAACTTTTTGACTATTTTATTTACTATTTGAATTATTTTTCCTTGAACTTTCTTCAGGTGGTATATTATAAATACTCTTCCTAGATTCAGTTTTACTACTTTTCTGACATATCCAATGGGTTTGAAGCCACAAAATCCCAGGCAAAATAATATAGAATACAT
The DNA here is from genome assembly GCA_020152595.1 of Chiridota heheva. Classification (NCBI taxonomy): domain Eukaryota; kingdom Metazoa; phylum Echinodermata; class Holothuroidea; order Apodida; family Chiridotidae; genus Chiridota; species Chiridota heheva. The sequence goes on along the minus strand of JAIGNY010000356.1, from coordinate 442,402 downwards.
ACAGATTTTGATGAATTTGGGGCTATTTTATCACAGCTAGTCTGATTTCAGTCGTTTCTAAACAAATAATACCAAACTTTAAACTTTGATATCTTTAAGTTAACGGGAAAAAGATTTTTCAATGCTTTCTTTGCTATTTTGTTTTATTTAAAGTCCTCTTTTATATAAGATAGACAGGGACTTGCTTGACCCCTTGAACTAATCCTTTAATGGACTTGTTCAGGGGTCAAGCAAGTTCATCTCATATGAAAAGAGGACTTCAAAAGAAACAAATGGTAAAGAAAGCATTATTCCGTTAAGGAGATATCTAAGGTAAAAGCTCTGCCTTACCCGTGTAGAAAAGATTGGTGTAGTAAGTTAGGCTACTATGGACAGTTATAAGGCTGGCGCCTTGATCCTCACATTTTCAACCAGAACCAAAAGGTTTTGTGACACTGGTTTCAATGTTTTTATGTTTTCGTTAGCTGATTGATTTGCAAATTTGTATGTAACTGTCATGTCAATGCATATCATGAAATATTTGTTCCATGATATTTATTCATAAGCCACACCCACCATGTAGATCAATCAAAATTGTGGACAACATTAGCATTTGCACAATAATTAAAAACATCATAGCAAGTATGATGTAAAAACGGTTGCTTATTTATGCTATTTAAAGAATTTTAAGTAAGCTCCGCCTACTCATTAATATTCACTAATCACTACTATAACAGAACATATGTACAGACTATGACCAATCTGTGTACTACGTACTGTATGGCATAAATACGATATACCGTTCACGAGATACATTATGGGGTTTACATCCGTTAGCACTTTCACATTAATCCACGCCTACCGTGCATATTAATGACATCTGTTGATAACAAAAGCATGTACACAATAACCAACAAAATTATCATGCCCAATATGACGCAGAACGGACATAGGCCTACAGTTGTTCATTTGTCACTTATTCAAATTTTAACTTTAAGCCCCGCCCACTTATTAATACGCATGAAACAACCATCACAAACATTAGGCACATCTGCAGACCATGTGATATTTGTGTACCACACGTGACGTGAATTCAGTTCATAGTTTTGATAAAACAGACATGTGATTGTCAAAATAAGAGCATTTCAAGATTTTTATATTAAGCTCCGCCTACTCATTATTATGCATGATATCACCACATACAAGGCACATCTACAGATCATGAGCTATCTGTGTACCACACATGACGTGAATCCAGTTCATTGTTGTGAGATATCGTGTTTACAAGCGTTTTGCTTACAAAATCATATTAAGCCCCGCCTACCACACATTAATAAAATTCAACGTCTCTATACAATGAAGACGTACACACTAGCTTACCATCATTATTATCACAGATATGAAACAAAACAGATATGTGACTGTCAAAATAAGAGTATTTCAAAAAAAAATACATTAAGCCCCGCCTACTCATTAATATGCATGACGGCGATAAAAAACAATAGGGCACACCTACAGACCATGCCTTATCTGTGTACCAAATTTGACTAGGAATCCAGTTTACCATTCTTAAGATACTGTGTTTAGAAGCTCTTTTCAGCAATATCATATTAAATCCCGCCCACTATGAATACCAATGAGATTCAACGTGTTTCTATCATGAACATGTACACACCACCTAACATAATTATACCCAAAATGAAACAAAACAGACATGTGGTTAATAAAAAATGAACATTTGTACCTTAAGCTTTGCATACTCGTTAATATGCATGACTTGATAAAAACAATAGGGCACATCTGCAGAACATGGTACCAAATATTACACGAATCTAGCTGAGTGTGTGTGTGTGTGTGTGTGGGTGGGTGGGGTGGGGCTAGAAGGTGAACGTGTTTAAGGCAATGCTATGAAGATAATTTGAGATGTGCATCTTATGTACACTCTACTAATTTTGTATCTGTTTGTTTATATATTCTAGCATTCATGCAACCTTACCCTTAAACATAATTTTAATGTTTGCAATGACATAGGAAGCATAATAAATCCTTTATTTGTGCTCGATAAATAAGTTGTGGGATGGTTTATGTTAAATGAGATTTTTTCATCTCACAGTAGAATGAAGCATTTTTGTTTGACAAACATTTCCAACAAATTGTATGCCTATTATGATATAAGAATAAATAAATAAAGATCGCCCAAAGCGGATAGGTACGGTAAGTTTTGCTTGAACGCTTAACAACTCTAGATTGGGCAACTGTTTTTTTTTTTTTGAGGGGGGGGGGGGGAGGGGGAGGGGGCTGGAGGAGGAAGTGTTTAAGGAAAATTTTATGAAGATATTTTAAGATGAGCATTTTTTGCTATAATTTTTTGAGTTGATAGCTTCTCCCTCTTCATGTCCAAACCTATCAAATAGAAGGTAGAGAATGGTTGTGTGTGTATTCTAGCATTTAAGCAACCTTGCCCTTAAATATTTAATGAATCCTTTGTCTGTGCTTGATGAATAAGTTTTTGGTATGGTTTATGTTAAAAAAAAAAAAAATCATCTTACAGGAGTATTAATAAATTATAAATGAAGCAATTTTTTTGTTTTAGCTATTTATAAAACTGTCAAATGGATCAAATTCAATAGTCTAGTACAAATTATGAATGGCATCATAACAAATTAGCAATGTCTTGTGTGCATTAACAAATAAGTTCAAAATGAGTTAGTAGTTTATGCCTGATCATCCTCTTCTTCTTCCCATTCGCTGTCACAATCCTCACTCCATGGCCGGTCATTCAAGTCAATGTCATTGTCCAACAAGTCCTCGATTAGAGTATCTTCAAAATCACATGGATCGCATGGCATCTAGCTCTGCGTCGTCATTACTAACCATGGTGTCCGGAAGAGATGATCCCGCAAACCAGTTAGGAACATAGCGGCCATTCTCACTAGCGACCCATCCGAAATTCAGTGGATGTAAGTCTTTCGTTGGTTGAGAGGTATGAGCTCGTCTCCACATCATAGCTATATAGTTAGCACGTGACAGATGTTGCGCTAGTGCTTTCTCACAGGGTGGTAAGGACGAACAACTGATTTTTTTTACCTGGACATCTTTCTTGTTGCCTGTCAATTTGATGAAAGTACCTGGCCTCGTTGATGTCACTTAATTGCTTAAAGCCATACATTCTGCACACATAAGCGGTGATCGCAGGTTTATCTATGACATCATGGCACAATGACCTAAATGCTAAAATGTGATTTCTGCAGTCTTTCTCCAAATAACTGAATGGTACTGACTTGCCTTTTTTGTAGAATGCAGAATTAAAGTCACACCCAGTGAGTGCATGGAAACCGACAAGCGCTTCAGTCAATCCTGTTTGCTTTCTCCAGCTCTCTCGAAATGTCGGTAACATTGATTAGCCTTCTGTTGTTCGCTGAACCAAAGTCTATCACAACCTCTGATGTTTCTACATTTTGAGGCAAGCGCTACCAGAATGACGAGTACATCAGTATCAGACAATCGAACCATTACCTTTATTTTCAAGTATGGAATGCCATGAGTGTTTCAGCCTCTTCATTCCTTCCCTAAAACTCTGCTGGTTCTTCATCTATCAGCATGTTCATTGTGTTTACATTCAGCTTGAGACACTTGCCACTATCGGAAACATATCCAGTCTTGCTACAATAATTGGAGTATAATACCCTTCCTGGATCTCCTTCAACAGGAAATAAGCAAATGCTTCTTTAAATGCACCATTCTTCAGCAAGTGGATGCCTTTTCTCTGCTGCTGTTGTTCCGCCTCTGTAATGATGAATGTGTTCATCTCACCACTTGTAGCAGAAATCGGTTTTCATCTGTGACGCACTCTTTATGGAACTCCTGCCTCTTTTTGCTCCTCTCTGCAGTGTTCTAGAATGTGGCAACTGGTCGTTGGAGTCGCAGTCTTTCCAGTGTCAATATAGTCACTAATGTGGTTGGTGCTTCAATTGTGAATGGATCACGTGTAGAGCGGAGCACTTCGAGGAACTTTCTACATCATTATTGTCCCGCCAAATCCTCCACCTGCGTAACTGGTTAGCTGGGGTTTCACTAGGTTGGATGCCACTCATCTTTTTCACCTCAGTCACAGCCATACTTCGTTGAGTCAGTCCATAGCAGTGTTACTCCCCCCTCTGACTTCACCTTTCTCCTAAAGGCATTTTAGCTTGCATGAATTGTGATAGTGTGCCTCAGTGCTGCTAAGTCTTCGGAACCTAGAGCTAAACTCTGACTATAGGCCTACCCCATGTTGCGTTTTGAAGCATTAATACAGTAATAATAACATCACTAACTTCCATCGTCTCTATCTTTGGAGCTTTTCAAATGTAGACCCACCAAAAATGATTTTTTTTTTCGATTTATATTTGAACAGAAGATACAGCAGTGTCCTAAGACCACCTTTGGGTCTGACTGTGGCAAGTCAGATTTAGAGCGCATGGATTTCTTTTCTTGTTGTTTGCGTTGGGATTTATTTACATCTTTTTGTGTCTTTCTATTTACAGCACAGTTATCGACTGTGGCAATCTGTATAATAGTACAAACCACTGGTTGCGTCCGCAGACAAAATGTCGTGTGTAGCTTTCGCAAAATATCGCTAGTTAATGACCTTCTCCGTTCTGCGGCTCTTCGTACGGTGTCCTGTGATTTGTATTTCTTTACCCATCTTACAGATGATGCATGGCTGCAAGACAAATAAATGAAGTTGACATTTAAAGAGGCGAAATCGTTATACGTGCACAATATCTAGAATTCCTTTCAAATTGTTTGATTGGTTGAAATTTTGCTGCGCGATTCGCTGTCTGGTATTGCAAGGTATATAGTTATTTAAAACGCTTTAAAGGTCATAACATGAGGTAGCCCACTACGATCGGAAGCAGTTTTGTTTTCTTATCAACAGTCGTGAGTTCGAGCCCCGGTAGAATCGTTTATTGCCTCTTTTGCTTTCATCTTCTTCTTCTTTTTTTCTCAGTAATTTTCATTTGGTGACTACTATTGTAGTATTATAATACTAATATTTCACTTTCGCTTTCTGACAAACGCATTAAAAAAAAAAACAAGTTTCTCGTCACCGTAACGTAATGCGCTATGTATGTAACTCGGCACACACAACGTACGTGCTAGTGTCTGGCTGTACAGACCATATGGAGTTCTCTTCTAACTCCATGTACAAACAGACAGTAGATCGGATCTTGCGTCCACAACCGGAAGTGACGTCAAAATATCGCATCCCCAATTTTAACTTATTTTAATGAGACGAGCCTCCCTCTTGAATATTTTCACCCTCTCAAAACCTTGAACGTTCATAAATTGATGTTGCTATTTTTTTATATTTTTTTTGGGTCGTTAAAGTAATAATAGACAGAAAACCAAAGCCTGCTGGAACATCATTAATATAGCTATGCAGATTGTTTACGCTTTGTGATCTTAAACATAGAAAACCAAATTCTGTCGATCAGAACGAGCCCCCTATACCAAAGGATATGTTACTTTAGCTACATATCTCTGATCTAAGGCGTAAGGAATGTCGAATTAACAGAAGACATGGCAATTCAATTCCTTTTTTTAATATTTTATTCCACAGCATCTTTACAAATGTTTATCAAGATCAGATAATAGAATAAGTGAAGGAAGGCTACCTTTACAAACTAAGACACACAAATAATACCAGTCCCTCAAAAAGGGGAACTAAACACAAAAACGAGTTAGGCAACTTAAAACCATTGATAAATAGATATATATATATATATATATATATATATGGTCTGGCGATCATACCAGGGAGGTAGGTGCCACTTCGATCATACTATGAAAACAGGAAGCTGGCTTATTCTGACAGCAAAGTAACAGCTCTCTGATGAAAACAACTTATCCCTGAATCATACCATAATGAGGGGTAGTGAAAAGGCTATTGACTAGAAAGTGTCATTAATCAGTCGGGAAGCATAGGAACATTTAAAACACACGATAATATTGAAGTCATGCAGCCATATTGTTCAGATGTTGTGATAAAATGTCATAGTTTCTAATTTATGTACTAAAAATAATAAAAATCATTGTGATGAAATACATTTGAAATTTTAAAATGGCCGTTTTGCGCCTAAAAGCCTAGCTCGATTGTCTATTCTATCTAATATTTTGAAAACGGCGTGGTGAACATATCAAATGGGAGTGGAAAAATTGTAGCCATGACAGTAATGAAGGTATTTTCATAAGTTTTAAGTTTCCCCTGGCAAAGATACATTTCCCAGACGTATTTTAAATTTGAAAAATGTAACATTGCATAAGGCTTTAACGTTAGGATAGCAAAGGATCACGGGAAACATCATATAAAGGCGGCTTCCTATAGCCAAATGTTCCCATTAGTAGAAACATTTATGTTCCCATTAATAGGCATGCTACTGGACTGTTAATGGTACTTCTTGCACTGGTGCATGCATGACCATGGATTTACACCATCGATGCATATTACAAATTCAAAATAAGTAGGAGAGTCATTTTCAAGGATTAGATTAGTTATATATATATATATATATATATATATATATATATATATATATATATATATATATATATATATATATATATATATATATATATATAAATATATATATATATATATATATATATATATATATATATATATATATATATATATATATATATATATATATATATATATATATATATATATATATATAATATATATATATATATATATATATATATATATATATATATATATATATATATATATATATATTTTATATATATATATATATATATATATATATATGTGTGTCAATCAATGTTCAGGCCCCTAAATTACGTACAAAAATAAGTATATTGATTTAACATTTTTTGATCACAGAAAAGAATTAATAATGTTTTAATTTATACAACATAACAGTTATGCTAAAGATTCTTTGCGGTTTTGAAGAGCTTTGTATATGAACCTGGCTAAATTTAAACTAAAAGATTTGCTTGTAATTCTTGGAATTGTTTCAAACGAAGCATTTGAGTGGTGGAGATAAAAGTGCTGGGAATTAAAACTTTACAAATGTCCTTATAGAGGGGACATTCTAGCACAAAGTGATATTCATCCTCTAGACGATGTAGGTTACACATAGTGCATAATCTTAAATATCTTGGAATATTTTGCTGTCTGCCAGTATGGACATTCAAAGGGAGTACGGCACAGCGAAGGCGTGTGACATAAGAACATAAATGCGGATTATCAAAAAAAAAAAAATACGGTTTATATGTGAGATAATGTTTAAAAACTCTATAATTATATAGACAGTCCATTGAATTTATTTGAGTAAGCTATTCTTGCTCATTGAGGTCAGACAATCTTAATGATAAATCATGCAGGAACACACATTCATCTCCTATTCACCTTGCTGAAACCATACCTCTCCGAAGCCTAAACTCATTAAGCGATGTCTTATAATCGCTACCAAAGAATTTACGCAAATATCCACTTTGTGATACAATGGTTGTATGAGATATAAATGTAACGACTCTTATCATCTTTCAAAAATTTTAAGCAATATTTAACGGCATTTCTTACCGCGTAACATTAAAGACTTACTCTTCCTAATTCTTCTCTTACTACAACATTTCTGCATTTACGGAATTACTTGGTAATCTTAGGGTGAATTTACAAAAATGGTCATGAACACTTTCAATCTCAGAGCTGATTTGTGGTCCCCATAACTCAGAGCCATACATCAGAATTGGTGATTTTTTTTAATTAAAAAGTAACAAACATTAATGGAAGGTGACCAGCTTTTGTGATATTGGTTTTAACCGAGAAAGTAGCCTTACGGGCCTTATCAGCAACATCCTTTTGAGCAGCAGGCCATCCACCTAGGCAAAAAAAGAAAACTCCCAAGAACTTATAATTAATTACCACTTCAAGTTTTGCGCCTTTCAGAGAGATTCTATCAGCTTTGGCAAGTCTACCTCCTTTTCTGAAGAACATTATTTTGGTCTTCTAATTATTAATCACTAATTGATTTTTCTTACAATAAGAACAAAGGCTATCAATAAGTTTTTGCAGCACGTAGGAATTCTCAGAAAAAAATGACTAGGTCATCGGCATACAGTAAGCAAAACAAGAATTATTCTTCATTTCCAACTTTCACCCCTTTGTAATATTAACCTTGTAGATGATCTTCAATATCATTAACAAAGAATGAAAAGTATGCGAGATAAAAGACAGCCCTGTCGAACACCTTTATGACAAGCAAAAGAATCTGTAAATAAGTTGCCCAATTTTATGCAGGCTTTTACGTTGCTGTACATGTTACGTAATAAGTTAAGAAACTTGTCATCAATCTTGTATTTATTCTTCAACTTATAAAAAAGTAACTCATGCTTAATACTATCGAATGCTTCTTCAAAGTCTACAAAAATAGCATACAATTTACCTCTCGGTTTACTTAAGGAGTTTGTAATTAAACAATGTAATACAAAAACATTATCAATAGCCGAATAACTTTTACGACAACCAGCTTGTACTCTTAAGATTATATCATTGTTATCACACCAGTCTTTTAGTCGATTACAGAGAACTGAAGCAAATACTTTGCTTAAAGAGGGCCTGCCATGGAAGAAAAAAATCGCTGAAAAGTTGTGTATGGGTTTTAATACCCTCAAATTCAAATATTCAACTTAAAAATTACGAAAAATGTTAGTTTACAGACAAAAAAATGTGTTTGAAATTGCCGGTTTTCATCGACGCCAAAAAAAAAAAAAAAAAAAAAAAAATGACGTCACCGTTTGATGATGACGTAGGATTAGGCCCCATTTGCAACTACGTGAATAGACTGTGGCCAAATGTTATTACTAGCTGATTGTATTGAGTTAGTGTGTAAACTGTACTGACACAGTGATTCTTATTGTACAATACTGTTGATACTGTGATAGTGATACGCTAGATTGTATTCTTTTTTTTTCTTTGAACTTAGATGGTAGAAGAAATCACAGAAGCATTTGAAAAACAAATGGCAGAATCCAGGGGAGATGTGCTTGTGGCAACCACAGAAGAGATGAAACTTCTTCAATAAACTCACTTCCTTCACTACGACTTTCACTGCTTTCGCTTTGTTTTGTTTTTTCAAATTCTGAGCTTGAATAAGATAATTCAAGTTCAGAATATATTCGGAGCTGTCACTGTTACTAGCTATTTGTACACACGCTATAATGCGGAAACGCAGCACTGGCAGATTGTAAACAAACAAATGGGTGCCTAACCCTACGTCATCATCAAGCGGTGACGTCACTACGGATTATTTTTTTTTTTTTTGGGGGGTGGGGGCGTCGATGAAAACCGGCAATTTCAAACACATTTTTTCCTCTGTAAACGATCATTTTTCGTGATTTTTAAGTTGGATATTTGAATTTGAGGGTAATAAAAACCCATAGGCAACTTTTCAGCGATTTTTTTTCCATGGCAGGCCCTCTTTAAAGAAAACAATAGAGTAACCTGTAATTTGCGGGATTTTTGATACTACTCTTCTTTAAAATGGGACAGATCAAACCTATATCCCAGGAATCTGGGTAAATGCCATTTTCAAAAATGCTATTAAAGAGTTTAACAATTATTTCAATGATCCACCCTGGCAGAGCTTTAAAGAACTCATTGGGTATCCCATCCATACCCGGCGCTTTAGAGTTCTTCAAGTCGTGTACAGGTGTATACAATGTTTTATTTCATCTTGTTAAAAACATCATTCAATAGATATATATCACTATCTGTCATGTATGTCGCTTGATAAAAATGAACGGGATTGCTGCTAGAAGTATAATCAAATGCTCTAAAATACTGCAGCCAATCATGGGCAGTAATTGCATTAGTATTGAAATTACTTCTGATTTTAAAGAAATTCCAGAATTTCACATTGTTTGTGCAAGCAGCCGTAACCAAATCTCTCCTAATTTTGTTTTGATAATCATTCCTTTTGTTACGTATAACATCATTATACTGATTTCTTAAACGTATGTAATTAGCTTTGCTTTCGGTCAATGGATAGTTTCTATACCTTCGAAGAGCTTTATGAACCGTAGCCTTCATTTGACCACATTTTGTGTCAAACCATTCATTACAGACATCAGGATTTCGATCTTTTTGATTACCATCTGTGATCATACTAGAGCACAACTTTAACGCCACAGAATTAATCAAATTTAGAATTCTATCAAAATCTTTGCGCATTAACATAGCATCACAGTCGGACAAAAAAACTATGTTTACTTGATACGTCATTAAACATGTTAAAGTCTAATTGAACACCATTGGTAAATCTGATTTTAGAATAATTGTGTAAGCCATGGGAATGTGAGCCCTCTACTTGTGCTAACCTCAATGACAAAGCAAGAGGCAGTGATCGGATTCACATCTATTAAGTACTTGTAAATCCAATAATTGTGTATTTGAAATAAGATTGTCCAAAGAAATTATATAATCAACTGCTCTGCTTTCATTGTATGTTATACATGTGAAGCTCCCTAAACCACTTTCTTTACCAACCACTCCATTCAAAAAATTTAAGGTAGTAGTTTTAAAAAAGAAGGTTTGAAAACTTGAAGAAGCTTTCTCCCATAATTGCTAACACCAAGGAGCTTCTGTGTAGAAGCTCCTTGCTAACACTTAAGTCTTTTGACGATCTTTGAATCACATAATCTTCTTTTACGTAAGGAGCTGGGATTCCATTGACTAGGTCAGCGATCTCCATAGGAATTGAATCGGACTGAATACCTGTGCGAGCATTGAAATCTCCAGTGACAATGAACTTTGCTTTTTGATGATTTTAATTGTATTATATCACCCTCTATTCGTCCAAAATTGTTACATCTGAATAATTCGAATTTTCTGGTGGCATGTACAAAGCACATAAATACAAAATCGTATCAGGGATAACATTATCAATTTTCAGCCAAATATGGGACAAGAATGTCGACATAGGTGTGCATTTAAATGGGTTCTAACAAAAACAGAGACACCGCATGAATTCCTGGTAGATGAACCAGGTCTATAGGCTCTTGTTACTTTAAAGTGTGTATAGTTCTGGAGCTGTATGATGCTATTTAGGTCTAACCAAGTTTCTGAAAAACAAACATGTCAGACGATGGAATGAAATCCACAAAATCTTTATCTCCCCACTATCTTACGCAGGGACCTGGTTATCTGATATTTCCTTTCTCATATGCATGTTTCGTCACGTATTATTAGTTCGTCAAAATTGTTCATGTGCACGAGCAAGGCTTGCGATGATTACAGGGGAGGCGCTATAGTTTGGGAGAAAGACTGCATATGGATTATAACATAAGAAAATGGATTTAATTAGAATTCATATAATGTAATAGACTTAAAGGAAAACTTAGCTTAGAAGTTACTGCATCTTTCCAATAAGGAAAACAACAACCTGGGACAAATCTAAGTACGTAATCTATTATTGTTGAGCTTCTTTGGGCCCCCATTCTGCTTAGGCCTCGGTCCGTGTACGAACGGTCAGTTCGTGGATATAGAGGAAGCTCTTGTTGTGTCTGGGTTGGCTGTTTTTCTTTAGGCTTGTCCCTATTCCTCTGTGAACGGATATTCTTAAAAATGGGACACGAGTTATGTTCAGTGAGTTATCTCAAAGTCTATATTTTCAGTGTTGGGAGTGTCATAGGTTGAGTTAATGAATTTGTTGGTTTGGAAATTGTTTCTTCTTCAAGGATTTGTTGGCCACTTCGGCTTGAGGTTGGTGTTTGATGGCTTTCGAAGTGTTTGTTGGTGGGGTAAGGGGGTCTTGGATGAGGAAGATAGGTAGTTGTTGGAGGTGGATGTAGATTGTATAGCGGGTATGGTTGGGTTGTTGGCAGTGATCTTAAGGCCCAAAGTTCAGTCCTGGTTTAATGTTGAATTGGTTTGTATAGGCCACACTTGAAATGACAACCATAGGGGTCATTAGTGTTAGGCTGCATAAGAATGTTTGATTTTTATTTAAAAACTTGCCCATCCCTGGTCATAAACCTTTTAAACATTGCCAGATAAATTCCTTAAGAATCCATTAGCTGCAAAAAACACAAAAAACTCTCCTTCTTGGGTGCAAAATCAGCCGAAATTTGAGACACTTTTAAGGACATAAAAAGAAAACTCAACTGCTGTCGATTTTTATTAATAAAATCAAGTTAAATTACACTATTTACATCTAATCATCAATAAATCTAATATTTGGAGGAAAAATGTCCTTCTAACAATTGTTGACCATTAAGCCATTTATTATTAATATCTCAATGAATTTGATGTGAAGCTTCCGTAAAAAACGAACAAAAAAAACAACGGTTGACTTTAGTCTAACATGGCTTTCAGAATAGCTTCAATTTTGCATCTAAAGAGGAACGTTTAGAATAGTTTTGTAGGGAATTGATTGTTAATTAGGAATTGCTCTTGCCGTTTCTAACAGTTTCATGAGCAGCATGGGTGTAGCCAGAATTTCGGATGTGGGAGGGGGAGGGGGGGTCGACAATGGAAATATTTGGACCTTTTTGCATATTTTCTGGACCTTTTTACCATTGCCATTTTATTTGGGGATGGAGGGGGGGGGGAAGTTATACGACCATGTAGACCCCCACCTTGGCTATACCCACGACCAGGGATTCAATAGTTTTAAATTGTAAACCAAATTTGAGGGTTTTGTGTGCAGACTAACACTGATGACCCCTGTGGTTGCCATCCAAGTGTGACCTACGAACGTTCTAGGCAGTAGCGCAACTGCAGTAGGGGGAGGGGAAATGGACAATTTGACGCTTCGGGTCCCATAATAAACATATCGCAATATCTTTGTTCAAAATGCTCAGGGTCCAAAAATATCTGCTTGGGTCCTTAGGAGACGGGGGTTAGCTGAGTCAATTTGTACATTTCCAGTTATTGTAACGACAACAAGAGGCACATGTGCAATGTAAGTTGTGCCATGAATTGTTGACCTATTTGTCTCAGTGCTGACGCTATAGTAAATAATTAATCATCAAAATCATAAATGATGTCCATGTTTTGACTTAAAGGAGCACTAGGCTGAAAGTGGGAACATATTTTTAGGGGTCCCACAAAGAACCAAATACTTATTTAGCATGCAACAGTATACCAATTATCTGATTGATATGAATATTCAAGTGACTTTTGCCCTCACGTCGTCTGTGGGCTATGGAGGCACTGAAGTTCATCGATCTGTTGTGGATAGCATATCTGTGAAACTTGCCACTTGTTGGTCTAGTGCTCTTTCAACTTACCTTAATCTAACGTGGGTCAATTTGAGCTGGACATGAGGTGGGTTGGGTAAGGAGGAGAAAGATGGGCCAGTGACATGTTTGTGTTGAAACAATACTTTATTAAGAATGAATAGTTGGAAACAACTTAGTTATGTAAGCAAAGGTTAGGTACATTAGTTATGATTATTAACGCACTTTCTTTTCGCTACAATACAAAACGATGTAATATTAAAGGATTATTTCAAGGGTCAAGCAAGTCTATAGTATATGAAAGAGGACCTCCAGCGAAACAAAATAGTGAATAAAGCATTCAAAATTCAAGTTATTCCGTTTAGTAGATAATCTAAGTTTAAAGTTTGATACGGTATCATTTATATTGAATTACTGAAATTAGACTGGTTTTGATGTTATAGCATCAGATTCCTCAAAGTCTCTATATAATCTATCATATTTTGTCCTGCAATTTTGAAATTTTGCGATTTTTTAAAAATCATTGGAAATGTCAAAAAAGTAGTAAAACTGAAGCTATAGGAAGGGTATATTAATAATATATCATCTGCAGAAGACAGTTCAAGAAAAAATAGTCAAAATAATAAATAAACTTTCTTTAGAATACATAATCAATTGTTAAGAATGTGAGGATTAAGACGCAAACTTTCTATAATAGACTTTCTACACCAGTTACCGATACACAGATAAGACAGAGCTTTAAAACTTGAATATCTCCTTAACGGAATAAGATTTTTGAAAGCTTTCTTCACCATTTTGTTCCTCTTGACATGTATGAAGTCCCCTTTTCATATATGATGTACATGTTTGACCACTGAACAAATCCTTTAAGTATCATGATTAATACATTTTTTTAGTAATCAGACTTATTATCACTGAGACCGGGAAGCGGGCATGTTCCCCCAGCTTCCTACACCTTTTGATCAGAATTTTTTTTTAACATACTAACTGGGTGACCATTTGGTCACCCAGTGAGAAAGTTTGGTCCCCGGAGAACAAAATTCCGACTCGGGTGCACTGGGCGACCAGGATTTTCGCATTGGTTGAACACAATGACTGCTCCGGGCCATACAGTCGTAGAATAAGTTTTAAAACCTACAACATCACATGAAATAAATTTGATGCATGTTATGTCACACTTAATATCTCCTTAATTTTGAAGGTGCTCAAATTTACATGTTCCTTCGTGCTGTCATCATCTGCCCTGGGTAGCTAAAGGGGTGATTGTAGTTGCCCAGTGAAATTTCGTTAACAAATTCACTGCTTTCGATACAGCCCTTTTCGATAAGTACCCTTTGGCACCGGAAGCTGAATACGCCACTGATCAGTCTATGTTTTGAATGTTTCATTTGATATTTGAGATAAATGTTTCACATCAAAATATCGGTAATAGACGACAATTCCCGCACGCACAATGCATACGGTGTCAACAAATTAGTGCACACCTATGAGTTCATAAGGCAAACTCATTTCTCCAATATCTAGATAAAACCCTGCCCCAAGTATAATGGTTCCAATAGACTAATAGAAGAAGATTCATCCATGTATCTTTTCGGCTGAATGTGCGAGTTGAGGGACAGGGGACATTTAAGGCTACTGTCTGGGCCCCGGTACAAGATAAAGTTAAAGTTGT
>JAIGNY010000356.1:272500-422500 GCA_020152595.1 Chiridota heheva | reverse complement strand
ATCCAAATTTGAAGGTTTTTGATCCATATTTGAAGATTTTGGGCCAAAAGGAAAGATTTTGGTTTAAAATTAAGGAATTTCGATTCAAACTGAAAAAAATTTAGTCAAAAATAAACGTATGTTTTATAAGGTTCATTTGATAACAGCCCCCTTCCCCCTCCCTAAGACACACTACTGGCTTCTCACTGCGCCCGAGCGACCTTCCCAGTCAGCCAGTTGCATGCTTTCTTCCCAATTGCGTGGTGAAATTAAGAAATTATTATCATCAAATTGAAAAATGTGGTAAAATTGTTTAATGTTAATTGGTAAAATTATCCGAAAACTGGCCAGAATTTACCAAAAACTGCCCACAAATTTCCCCAAATTGAAGAAAAATATGAAGGAAATGTTCCGAAAAATAGAAATTTCCCGAAATTGAAGAAAATTTCAAAACAATTGAAGGGGATTTCACGATTAGCAGTAAACTTCATTAACCAGCGCAATTTCTTTTACCAGGAACATACTGACGTAAGAGAATTAGCCCGTTAAACGCAAATTCATCAGGACTTCCCGTGTATGTGGCAGTAACCATGTGCGAATAATGTGTAACTCACATACATGAAATTTGTTGGACAATTTGTCATAAGTTGAACCTTAAACACCGAAATTGAAGTTATATTTCTTATTTTTATGTAAAACAATTTCGAACTTTTGAAACTATAAGCAGTATTCCAAAAATAAAACTTCTCCCCATTAAACTGATTTCATGTAATCAGTGGCGTAACGCCCGGGCCGTAATCAGTGGCGTAACTGGAAATTTGATGTAAATAATATCCCAATTGTTTGTTATCAGGTAATACAGCTGATAACGGTTTCCAAGCTTTTTAGACCTGTGTCCATCATAACCTCTGTGAGATGATCGAGGGGTTAAATCTATTTGCAGTGGTTGGCAGCTATATTGGTGCATACTATTGCTTGTATCAAGAAGTTAAAAAAGTGCCCTTTTTCAGAAGGAAAAGTGCCTTGGTTATGTGATGTTTATAACTCCTTTGTTTTTACGTTTTTGCATTTCCATTTCAATTCTGTTTGTGATCTGTACATGTTTGTATTTCTCTGTACAGCAGTGAACCTTATGATTGGCCCACCAGAGCTATCTATTTTCTGGTGTGGCTATTGTTAACACTTGCACTTAAAAAACCCTCTTATGGTTATTATAGCAATTGTCTGTTTTTCAGCATCTTTTAAATTTGAGACGGAATATACACTTGTGGTAACAATAGGAACTTTTACTTTAATTATTCTGTATAACAACAGGAGTGCTATTTTGGTGCGTTCCGGCTCACATACCCTGTATAAAGCCCTGTTTTTACAGGGGCGTCCGTAAGGTCCGACGACTGAAGGCGGGATTGGGGAGGGGAGGGGGGCGATGATATTTTTTACCCGAAGACTACACTATGAACACTATACACAATCATCAAATTTAAGTGGAATCTAGTCCTAATTCTTATATACTTGTTGGCTGGATAGAGAGTGATGTAATGTAAGTGACGTTTTTATATCAAGAAATTATGTTTCAAGACATCAAAACAATTGAGATAACGTGAATAAGACAGTAACAATCCCACAGATGCAATTGCTGGAATTAAAATCATCCCATTATAAAATTATCTTGACAAAAGATGCATTTTACCGACAAACGGCATGATTTTTTTCGACAAACAGTAAAATGTTCCCGAATTCTTTTCTCGGAAAATCATTTCTTGGAATGCTTCGCCCAACACCCTCCCGTGCTCCCCTCCTCCCTTTTTTTGAAAAATGACAAAAGTGCCCTTTTTGAAAATGAATAGTGCCCTCAATTACTGTTAAAGTTGCAAGAACTGATAGAATGTGCGCACACTTTTTTAAGAAATATCACAGAGATGCCCCATTCAAAATGAAATTTCTCTGATCATTGACCGAATAGTAGAAAACTGGCGACTTTTGTCAGTCCATGTACGGGAGAATGCGTTCCCATTGCCGGGAAAAGTGCCCCTTTCTAAAAATGAAGTTCCCCTTTTACTTTACTTTATTATCTACATGCACGGGCGGACATATACATATGACCTGGAAAGTTCCCCTATTACGTCATGTCTCTCTCTCCCCCTGCCCTCCCCCCTCCCCACACACACACTTTTCTCATTCAAAAAAATTGATTTCGTTCGTAGTGAAACGGTTGCTTGGCTGTACTCGTTTAGTTGCACTGCACTGAAGTTGAAATTAATCAATTAGCATAGCATAGCACAGCAACTTCAGCAAGGTTAACGTCCCGAAAGCATCCAGTGCTGTACATTATATCAAGACGGTAATTAGCGTTAGGAAAAGCAGCCATTAGTTTAGTGAACCCGCATAGCGCAACTAGTCATAGGGCTTAGCTCGTAAGAGTGAATTTCATTAAATTAAGAAAACGGAACAGGGTACGAAACACCTCTGATTTTGACCAAGCTAAATTAAAAACCAACACAGGGCATATACCAGTTCTGCTACAAAAATGGTTCGTGGGCTCGGGCTCCGAGTACGCTGTATGCCTACCGTTACTTAGTGAGGTAAACACCTCGTTCACTGTGTATAGCAACCATGTAGGCCTAGTGGCTATAGTGTATACTACAGTCGAGATGTTATCTGACTAGCCTACCGTAGCCCTACCCCCGTTCCAAAACTTTTAGTTTACTTCCCCACTGATCTGTTTTTTCC
Source organism: Chiridota heheva (assembly GCA_020152595.1). Taxonomy (NCBI): domain Eukaryota; kingdom Metazoa; phylum Echinodermata; class Holothuroidea; order Apodida; family Chiridotidae; genus Chiridota; species Chiridota heheva. Next base: position 419,791 of record JAIGNY010000356.1, on the reverse strand, counting down.
CCTTGTTGGACGACGGACACAACAAAAATGTCCCAGTGATAATGGACGATGGACAACAAAAATGTCCCAGTGATAATGGATGATGGACAACAAAAATGTCCCAGTGATAATGGACGACGGACACAACAAAAATGTCCAGTGATAATACTGATATGAACATAGGCTTAACGTTAAGTTTAGTCAGATAAACATCTGACAGTAGTATACACCACAGGTGTTCCTAGCGTTAGGCCTAGGCCTATATACTATATATTCATATATATATATTCATATATATATATATATATATATATATATATATATATATATATATATATATATATATATATATATATATATATATATATATATATATATATATATATATATATATATATATAAATATATATATATATATATATATATTATTATATATAAATAGATGAGAATGCTATGTAGGTTGCTATAACGTTAGGAACACCTGTGTTATATTTTTAAAAAGGGGACTACAGTTTGCGCTGTAACTATAGGCCAGTGAGTCTTAACCAGTGTTTGTGTGCAAGGTCATGGAGTCTTATTGTTAAGGATGTTGTACTAGATCATGTACTAGTCAATGGTTTGTTGAATTTGTCCCAGCATGGGTTCTTACCTAAGATATCTTTTGTTTCTAATTTATTGGAATTTGTTGATGATGTTACTAAACTAGTTGATTCTGGTCATAATGTGGATGTTATCTATTTAGAAAAAGGCATTTGGTAAGGTTCCGTTAGGCAGGCTCATGTTGAAAAGGAGCGCTTGGTGTGGAGGTGTGGAGGGAAATTGCCCAGTTGGATAAATTCTTGGTTAATTGACAGGTCACAAAGAGTTGTTCTTATTGGTGAAGTATCTCCATGGAAGAAGATTACAAGTGGTGTTCCTCAGGGTGCGCTTCTTCTTAATCTTCATTAATGATATTGATGTTTCCCTTGGCTGCAGGATTTGTAAATTTGCTGATGACACTAAGCTCTACAGGATTGTTGATAATGCTAGAGATTCTTCACTGTTGCAAACTGATCTGGATAAGTTAGTTTCTTGGTCTCAAAGTTGGCAGATGTCATTCAATGTTGATAAATGTAAAGTTATTCATTTTGGTCAGAGCAATTTGGCTTTTGATTACTGCATGATTGGTTCAAATCTAGGTTGTGTTGATCAAGAAAGGGATCTAAGTGTTGTCATTTCTAGTAATCTGAAGCCTTCTAAACTGCTTTAAGAGCTGCAAGGGCAAATAGGATGCTTGGTTTGATTAAAAGAAATTTTTGTTTTCTTGGTAGAGAGGTTGTCCTTAATTTGTATAAGCAGTTAGTCAGGCCTCACCTTGAGTATGCTATTAAGGCTTGGAGTCCCTTTTATGAGAAGGATAAGTGTATTTTGGAACAGGTTCAGCAAAGAGCCATTAGAATTATTCCCAAAGTAAGGAATCTCTCTTATGAATCTAGGTTGCTATTTCTTGGTTTGACCACGCTCGAGTTGAAAAGAGTACGTGGCGATATGATTCAGGTTTTTAAATTCCTATCTGGTAATGATGCTTTAACTTCCTGTAATTTCTTGTATGTTTCAGCTAATCCTCATGTGACACGTGGTAACAGTTTGAAGTTGACCAACGAGTTCTCACGGATAGATATTCAGCGTTTTAGTTTTTCGCAAAGAGTTGTTAATGAGCGGAATGGTTTGCCTGAGTGGGTCGTTAGCTCCAATTCTGTTTACAATTCAATAAAGTCAACATTGATAAGTTCATTACTAACTCTGGGCATCTTTGATTTTTTTTTTTTTTTTGTGGTGGTGGTGGTGTTAGTTTGGGCTTTTTATGGGGTGATTCACCCTTCTTAGCTCATCATCTTGTTATGTTATGTATACGCTATAGCCATGACATGACAGCGAATACTCTGTATTGCATGTAGTGCATATCATGTAGGGCATACAGAGGGAGATGTTATCTCACTAGCCTAACTTAGGCCCCTAACCTAATTAATTGGGTTGTAAACTTAAACTTGAATATTCCCATGGATTTTCATTTTTTCATATATGATAGAGAAAATTTGTAGAAGCAAAGTGGTGAAAAACTTATGTTAATATCTTTTTTCGTTTAGAAGTTATAACAATTTAAAGAGTAGAAAAATGTTCTTAAAAACACCTCGCACAGTATGTCCTTCAGCTTGGTGATGTCATCAAGGCAATTCCAGCATAATTCTGATGTATTTTTTATAAATTTAATCACAATTTTTTTACATTATCGAACAGCATTTTTGGTCCATTATAGAGATAAATATCTGATCGTGTTATAGTGGTGAAAATACAAGGTACACCATTTAACATTGGCATTATTCAGGTATATGTGCCAACAGCTGAATATGAAACAACAGAAATAGAAAAATTCTATAAAGAAGTAGAAAAGGCCAAACAACAAGTCAAATCACAGGATATAAAGATTGTGATGGGCGATTTCAATGTCAAAGTTGGAAACTGCAAAGTAGAAGATATTGTCGGACCATTTGGACTATGAGAAATAAATGATCGTGGAGAAAGACTTGTTGAATGGTGCAGAGAACATGACTTCATAATTGCCAACACTTAGAAGTTAGTTCGAAAACCACCCAAGAAGACGTTGGACATGGAAGAGCCCAGGAGTCAGAAATCAGATTGATTTCATACTGATTCAAAAACGGCTTCGAAATTTGGTCAAAACAGCTTAGTCAATGCCCTGGTGCTGATTGTGACAGTGATCATATTCCTGTCAAATGTAAAATCCAAGTAAAACTTAGTTCACTTAAGAAACCTAAAAAAGGAACCTAAATTACTGATCAACCTGCTAAAAACTGATCCAGACATAAAAGAGCGATTCTCAGTTTCAGTGAGAACAAATTCCAAGTTCTGGAAATCCTCACTGGGCTGATGAAATGTGGCAAAAAATAAAAGATCTAGTAACAAAAGCAATGAGTGAACAGATTCCAAAACAGGCAAATAAGGATCACAAAAAGTGGATGACCCAAAATATCCTGGACTTAATGGAAACAAGATGGTTAGCAAAGGATGATGATGAAAGATATCATGAAATAAACAGAGTAGTGAAGAAAAAATGCAATGAAGCCAAAGAAACATGCATGAAAAAGTCAGAGAACTAACAGAAAATTGTACCTGTACACAGACAGGTTGCATTAAATCAAAAGGTGGTACCATCCTCATGGACAAAGAGGACATCCCACACTGATGGTCAGAATACATCAAAGAACTCTGATGATAACAGAGGAGAAAAACCTACCATTAAAAAGAACATGGAGGGCTCACCAATTCTAAAGGAGAAAGTTCAAAGAGCCATCAGTAACATGAAACATGGCAAAGCACTACGAACTAACAAAATGCCAATTAAAGTTTTTGTGGCTCTTGATGATGTAGGCATTGAAACTATAAGTAGGCTTTTAAACATGATATTTGATACAGGAGAAATACCATCAGATATAAGCAAATCCATCTTCATAACCTTACCCAAGAAACCAGGTGCAACAGAATGTGACTACACAGGACCATTAGCTTGATGAGCCATAGCACCAAGGTCTTGCTTCATGTTTTAATGTCCAAGATGATAAATAGTATTCGGTCAGAAATTTTAGCAACAATTTGGTTTTGTTGTAGACAAAGGCTCTAGGAATGCAATATTTACACTATCAATGATCATGGAAAGGTGCATAGAAGTACAGAAAGATTTATGTTTATGTTTCATTGATTATTCCAAAGCCTTTGACAAGGTCAAACATGAAGATCTCTTTGAAATATTCAGTAATTTGAACATTGACGGAAAAGACCTAAGAGCTATAAGAAAAATATACAGGAAGCAGCAATAAGATCTGAAGGAGATTACAGTGAATTTAAGGTAATCCGAAGAGGAGTCAGGCAGGGGTGAGTTTTGTCACCAGATCTTTTCAACATTTACAGTGAAACAATAATTCGTAACATCGACAGTCTTGAGGGGCTGAAAGTTGGAGGCTATAATATGAATAACTTACGCTATGCAGATGACACGGTACTTATAGCAGAGTCAGAAGAAAAACTGCAGTCTCTTCTGGATAAAGTTGTAGAGGAAAGTGAAAAGAGAGGGCTGTCTCTAAATGTAGAGAAAACAGAATGTATGGTGGTTCCAAAAAAGCCATAAACCCATTATGTAGTTTACAAAGCCAAGGAGAAATAATTAAACAAGTACAACAGTTTAAGAATTTGGGCTACATACTAACATCAGATAGTCAGTGCATTAACGAAGTTAGAAAACACTTTGCAATTGCCAAAGACATGTTTACAAAACTAAATCCAATTCTGAAGAATAGAAATATTGGAATGGACACAAAGTCCGTGTCTTGAAGGTATATGTATGGTCTACTCTTCTATATGGCTGTGAATGCTGGACAATTACCAGTGACATCAAGAAAAGATTAGAAGCTACGGAAATGTGGTTCATGAGGAGAGTATTAAAAATATCTCGGACAGAAAGGAAAACAAATGATGATGTCCTGATAGCTTTAGGCATGGACAGGTCCCTACTCAATGCCGTCAGAAGGAGACAGATACAATTTTTCGGGCATGTTTATCAGGAGGGTGGGTTGGAACAGCTTGCAGTATGTGGGAAAATTGAGGGCAAAAGAAGCAGAGGAAGGCAGCCAGTTAAATATGTCCAAAGCTTGAACAACTGGGCAACCAACAAGAGCCTAAGTAACAATAAGTTTATGCATTTAGCTCTAAACAGAAGTAACTGGAGGGCCGTGATTGCCAATGTCTGTTCCAGACTTGGCACCTAGAGAGAGAGATAGAGATAGGGTGCAATATATCATTTGGAAGAAAACATTTTATTATTCTCTTTGTGTACATCACATTTACAATGAGAAAAAAAATGCAAATCATTTATACAAAAGACATTTTAAGATTGTCTCTATGACATCACAGATGTTGCCAATCAGTCACTTTTGTCAAAATTCAAAAATAATTTAAAATTTTGTAACTTCTAAATGGAATAATATATTAACATAGTTTTTGTAGCTCTTTGTTTAGAAAATTTGTCTTTATCATATATGTTAAAATGAAAATCCATGGGAATATTTCTTTAAACAGTTAGACTCGGAGTCATATGCAGAGACTTAAGTCTAATGTTAGATCTTGTATTTTACTTGTTGTAGGCATAACTTTAGATGTACAATTAAACCACTTTATTTTTGTACAAACTGTAGGTCTAGGCCTATTTGAAAGCCTCAGAATTTTCATTTGAAAATTATAGATACTAACGTTTATTCAAAACTTTCACTCATCCAGGCAGTTCCAAGTTTGTATTGACCACACCCTCTCCAACCCTTATCCCCAAGAAAAGGGCATCCTCCAGGGCAACATCCTCTCTCCACTCTCCTCAACCTGAGCATTAATGACATTGCGGACAACCTTGGCCCCAACATCAAACGTACCCTCTATGTGGACAACTTCACCATCTTCTACTCCTTCCCTAGCTTTCTTCTTGTCGAAAATAAGACTCAACTCAGCCTCAACCAGCCACAAGTCTGGTGCTACAATAACAGTTTTAAATTATCCAAAGACAAGACAGTCTGCATGCATTTCTGTCATTTCAACAACCTCCACCCCAACCTGAACCTCGTGCTTAATGGCAATCGCATCCCTAAAGTTGAACACTTGAAGTTTCTGGGTTTAAATTTAGACCTCAAGCTCTCCTACAAGCAACACATCACCAACCTGAAAGAGAAATGCAACAGCTCTCTCAACATTCTCTGTCTCCTCTTCAACATCACTTGGGGTGCGAACCACTATGCCCTCTTCAAAATCTTCAGGCTCACCATTCGTGCCAAGCTTGACTATGGCAATATTGTCCACTGTGTCGCTTACAACTCATACCTCAATTACATCAACACCATCCAAAATGAAGCCATCAGGCTTTGTCTGGGTCCTACAGGACCTCCCCAACCACCAGTCTTCATGTTGAAGCCAACGAACCCTTCTTTCTCCCTAGGTGTAGAAAGCTTAGCCTCTACTATGCTTTTAGAGTCCTCACCAACACCCAGAACTATGTTTACAACCTCATTAGATACCCCAATTTCTCCGCCCTCTTTGATAGGACTAAAACCCTTTGCCCTCCCTTTAGCTTACGCATTAAATCAGACCTCCATCTCAGCATCAACCCCGCCACTTTTGGCACCTCCTGGCCCACTTTTCCTCTTTGAGCCAACTCCCCTCCCTTTAATCCACCTGGGCCTCTCCATTTATCACAAAACACAAACCCACCCTGACCTCTTCATCAATTTCCACAACCAAATTAAAGACCAACTCTCAAACTACACCTCCATCTATACTGATGGCTCCAAGGAAGGCAACAAGACAGCTGCTGCTGCCATCATCCAAGACATCACCCTCAGTAGCAGACTTCCCAACTACTCGTCCATCTTTTCAGCCCAGGCAAAGGCCATCCTCCTCGCCCTCAACTTTATTGAGTACTCTCCGCTCAGCCACTTTGCCATCTTCTCCGACTCCAAAGCTGTTCTTACTTCTTTACTCGATCATAAATGGGATAACTTTACATCCCAACTTCTCCTCCGGAAGCTCCTTTCTTTCACCCTCTGCAGGAAAAGTATTCTTTTCTTCTTAATATCCAGCCATGTTGGCATCCCTGGCAATGACAGGGCTGATGCAGCTGCTAAGCTTGCCCTCAACCTCCCCCTACCCTATTTCCCCAAACCCTTTCTGACATCAAACCGCTTATCGCTTCCCTTGTTCGTGACTGCTGGCAATCCTCATGGGACTCCCTAATTGACAACAAACTCCACGTCATCCAGCCCACCATTCCAATCAAACCCACCATCAACAGCCTCTTTTGTGTCGACAACTTTCATATTACTTGTTTTAGAATAGGTCACGCCCACCTCACTCACTCCCACCGCCTTATTGGCTCCCCCCACCCCTCTGCAACAATTGCCATTGCACCCTCATCGTCCATCACGTTCTCCTTGCTTTCCCCCTGTACAACCTTCCCAGAGCTTCCCTTGCTCCCCGCAACTCAATAGCCAAGCTCTTCCAGAAAAACCCTCCTGATGAAATGATCTCCTTCCTTCATCATGCTTCCCTCTACAACCAAATTTAATCCTCCTCTCCCACACCCTCTCTCTACTTTGTTTTTTCACCCATGCACCTCCTCTCTCGATCCCAGCTTTCTGGCTTTTAGTTCTCGTGTTTCTCTCAATTACCCCTGTTCTCTTCCCTCCTACCTCTAAAATGATATAAGCTCTCAGGCACAATTTGACCCGCGCTGTCGTGGTGCCGTTAAGCCCTCATCAAAGAAACAAACAAATGTGACAAAGGCAAAACTGATGTGACACTCTTTGCACAAGGTGCCCAAAATTATGTGACATGTGAGAAATTTATGTGACATATTTGAAATTTTGTGACGTGACATTTTGTGAAAAGCCATCAATCATTACTCCATTCTCTAGGATTGATCATTTGGATACAACTTGGATGACAGTAAATCAGGGTAAGCTGCGAACAAATTTGGCATGAAAATATAATTTTATGTGTGCATTTTACAAACTCTGTAGTCTGGTAGCTAAGTAAGCTATCGTTACGTTAAGTCACAAGGCTTCTTCTACCGGTACTCGAGCGACTTATATTTTGTCATCCACTCTCAGGTTGGCGAGATTGACCTTAATATTTTGTCATGAAATGCACATACTTACTCATCATGAATTTATTTCAAGATACCGTTCATGATAAGTCAAAGAATTCTTTCTCAAATAAGCCTTTGAACTGTTTAGGAACTACAGTAATCCACATGAATTTGAAAACAAAGAATCTAATTATTCATTCCCAAATTAGAGTAAACTAAGCATCCATATTTCTATAAATAGTTCTCTTTGCGTGCGTTTCTTCTTATTATCCAGACATTCAGATTTTGACAGTTTCGCCAAGGACTTGTCATTTCAGCTATTTCCTGATAAAACATTGATCTTTGACAATGATTGCAAGCAGTTCCATAACTCTGGGGGAAACAAATCTCTTTATATTCACCAAAACCTAGAGGGGGCTGTTTGACAGTCATTTGATATTGAGATCTGACCAACAGGACAAGTCTTAACATTGGAGGCATTTACAACACTGGATACAGTTTTAGTAAGTAATAATGTTAATCAAATAATTATTTTCACTTGATTTTTGAAACCTGTCTTTTTTCATTCTCATTAGCATACAAACAAAATGCCGTAACAATGGTGGAGCACTATGAGTGGTGAAAAAACAAATGAGCAAGGTGTTAGTGCAAAGAACCACCACACAGCTGACCAACCCAGAGGTGACAAAGATCTTCCACAAATGAAGAAAGAATTGGGAGATCTGAAAAAGCAACTGGAAGAAAGGGAAAGTGTGCTGAGGAAGCTGAGTTTGGCCAAAACGTTTAAAAACAAGGTCAGTTCATGAATGGCAGCAATGGATTAATGAAATAGCAGATCATTTTCATCTTCACGTAGCATACTACCAAGAGTATGTAGAGTACCCAAGTGGTAGTGTCCTGAGTAAAGATGTCATAAACTTTTGATAGTTCTGTAGTAATAAATTAAAGAATAATGGATGAACAAAAGAAAATAGTGGTCTGCCCCTTATCAAATTTTGATGATAACTTTTTGTGCTATTTTGATTGACTTTAGAGCAAGTAGTTTTTATTGCCTCTACATGTCCATATACCATATTTGATGTAATAAGCGCCCAGGTCACTTGCTAGGGGCCAAAGGGGTAAAGCGCGGGAAGCAAAGAAGAGTTCTTGTTTGTGATGGCTTTAAATCAAAACACAGACGTGGCAAAATGTTAAATTCAAGAAAATTTGAAATTCTAACGTTAATATAATTAACTATGATATATTCATTTTGATTACCATTTCTAAACAGGTAGAGGAGAGTTTTATTCTTGCATTTGAATACCAACATAGAAAAGGGTCACAAAAGCATGGAAAGCAAAGATAAATGTTACCTGCATATTGTGCTGATAGTTGTTTGCCAATTTTTGTATTACAATTTTTTGTGCAAAAATCTCTGGTATATCCTACCAGTCAACCAGTGTAGAAGTTATGTGTTTGGGAAGGTACTGGTTCCTCTCCCACACTACTTATTTAGATCAATGCCCAGAATCATATTGTCAGAATCATGCCGAGTTGGGAGGGCATCCCTCGATTTCTAGCCAAGTCAAGCATGATTCTGATAAATCACTGATTTATTTGTTACATCAAAAATTTCACATCTCTGCCTGACTAAGGTCAGTGCCCAAGCATCATATTTTCTAGGGCATTACAGGGGCGGCAGAGCATCCAAAATATTGGGGGGGGGGGAAGGGGAGGGCTAATGAGGTCATGTGACATGTGATAACAATATTGGAGGGCTAATTAGGTTGGGTAACATGATAACACATGTTCACCTTAAATTATTAGGGGAAGGTGGTGGGGGGGGGGGCTCCGCTGCACCTGCATTATGACCCTGATATCTAAGCGAGTTGGACATGATTCGGATAAATCACTGATTCAAATAGTACATCCGACCGTGACATTTCACAAATTTGCCAGACTAAGGTCGGTTCCTGACCAACAGGGGGCAGCCTTCCCCCCTGCCTCGTACAACCATGCTTGTTCCACTTAAATTTTGATGGGGCTATTGTTTTGATTACTCCCCCAAACCTCCATATGCCCAGCTCTCTTGGAAATAAATGCATCAAACACTTAAATATTTCTTGACTAAATACCTATCTACTTACAATCCAGGAATGTTGGCCCTCCCTCCTGCCCCATTGATATGATGTTAATATTTCAGACGTTGTCCACGCTTCCGAAAAATCTGGAAGTAAAAAAACATTTCCTTACAAGAACAATGTTACCTCCTCCATTACCCCCATACCCCCCTGCACTCTCGGAAATAAGTACATGACACACACCTGCCTTCGTACAATACAGAGATGTAGCCAACCCCCCCCCCCTCCTCCCTCCCTCCCTTTCCCGGTTACAACAACTATCTAATATCCTGCTTTTTTGTAATTGTACAATTTCATCTTGCCCTTTATTAAGACTCCTTTGACTTCCAGACATCCTTGTCTTAACCGTTCTGATATCTTTCGCCATACTCTTGTTTTTGGTACCCGGGCTTGATCCAAAAGGTTTGTTGAGTAATATCAACACGTCAGTATTATAATTCATGCTAATATTTACAGGCTTTATACATACCTTGACTTTATACATGACCTTTGCAGTCATTTCAAACAAGTAAAATTTGAAAAACACCAATGCAAAAACAATGTAATCTCCTCCATTCCCCCCGCCTTCGTGCTCTGAAGTAAATTCATCAAACACGCCAAAATATTGTTTGACTAAATACCTGTTTTCTTACAATGAGATGTATTCCCCCTCCCTGCCCAATGGTATGATGTTCATATTTCAGACATTGTCCACGCTGAAGAAAAATCGTAAAAAAACATATAACCATGCAGAACAATGAAACCTCCTCCATTCCTCCCCCTCCTCGTGCGCTTTCTTAAATGAATACATCAAACATGCTAAAATATTTCTCGACATTGAAGAAATCCACTATTTGAGTGACACATGGAACCACCATCGTCATCATTTGAGGTACCGTAAAGAAATGCTATTAGAAACCTTCCTTCTTTATTCAGAATATCATCTTTTTACCTTATTATTTAATCAATTTCAATAAAAACAATTTCATCATTTAATCCGCTTTTATTTCACAGACATTTCCACAAAAACAAAATCTTCAATCTGTACAAATAAAAAACGTACTATATCTTCTTAGTCCTTTGAATTTATATATAAAGTTCCTTACTTAAAACATATCACATCCATTCCATTTCTTCATTAATACTGTGTGTGATTCTTCAGGAAAAACTCAAACAATCATGAACAATAGTATTTGAGCCGTTTTCTTTACCCCTTGTACCCCACTTCAATGTTGCACCCCTTGTACCCACTTCAATGTTGCACCCCTTGTACCCCACTTCAATATTGCACCCCTTGTACCCCACTTCAATGTTGCACCCCTTCAATATTGCACCCCTTGTACCCCACTCCAATATTGCATCCCTTGTACCCCACTTCAATGTTGCACTCCTTGTACCCCACTCCAATGTTGCACCCCTTGTACCCACTTCAATGTTGCACCCCTTGTACCTCACTTCAATGTTGCACCCCTTGTACCCCTTTTCAATATTGCACCCCTTGTACCCACTTCAATGTTGCACCCCTTGTACCCCACTTCAATGTTGCACCCCTTGTACACCACTTCAATGTTGCACCCCTTGTACCCCACTTCAATGGTGCACCCCTTGTACCCCATTTCAATGTTGCACCCCTTGTACCCCACTTCAGTGTTGCACCCCTTGTACCCCACTTCAATGTTGCACCTTGTACCCCACTTCAATGTTGTACCCCTTGTACCCCACTTCAATGTTGCACCCCTTGTGCCCCACTTCAATATTGCACCCCTTGTACCCACTTCAATGTTGCACCCCTTGTACCCCACTTCAATGTTGCACCCCTTGTACCCACTTCAATGTTGCACCCCTTGTACCCCACTTCAATGTTGCACCCATTGTACCCCACTTCAATGTTGCACCCCTTGTACCCCACTTCAGTGTTGCACCCCTTGTACCCCACTTCAATGTTGCACCCCTTGTACCCACTTCAATGTTGCACCCCTTGTACCCCACTTCAATGTTGCACCCATTGTACCCCACTTCAATGTTGCACCCCTTGTACCCCACTTCAGTGTTGCACCCCTTGTACCCCACTTCAATGTTGCACCCCTTGTACCCCACTTCAATGTTGCACCCCTTGTACCCCACTTCAGTGTTGCACCCCTTGTACCCCACTTCAATGTTGCACCTTGTACCCCACTTCAATGTTGCACCCCACTTCAATGTTGCACCCCTTGTACCCCACTTCAATGTTGCACCCCTTGTACTCCACTTCAATGTTGTACCCCACTTCAATGTTGCACCCCTTGTACCCCACTTCAATGTTGCACCCCTTGTACCCACTTCAATGTTGCACCCCTTGTACCCCACTTCAATGTTGCACCCCTTGTACCCCACTTCAATGTTGCACCCCTTGTACCCCACTTCAATGTTGCACTCCTTGTACCCCACTTTAATGTTGCACCCCTTGTATCCCACTCAATGTTGCACCCCTTGTACCCCACTTTAATGTTGCACCCCACTTCAATGTTGCACCCCTTGTGCCCTACTTCAATGTTGCACCCCACTTCAATGTTGCACCCCTTGCACCCCACTTCAATGTTGCACCCCTTGCACCCCACTTCAATGTTGCACCCCTTGTACCCCACTTCAATGTTGCACCCCACTTCAATGTTGCACCCCACTTCAATGTTGCACCCCACTTCAATTTGCACCCCACTTCAATGTTGCACCCCTTGTACCCCACTTCAATGTTGGAAGTGAATGTTAAAACTTGCAGAACAAAGTCATGTCCCAACATTAAAACGGGGTAGAAGGGAAAAAAGGGTTCAGACTTTTGTCCATGATTGCAGGTATCATAAATTTGTATACCATGACTTTACAATGACAACCTTTGGAGAAGCTTTGCTATTTTCATCATTTGATTTTACCAGTACAGTTGCCTCCAGATTATTTATAGCTCTTCTTAACGGAATAAAATTTTTGAATGCTTTCTTCACCATTTTGTTTCTTTTGAAGTACTCTTGAAGTGCTCTTTCGTATAAACATGCTTGACCACTGAACTAATCCTTTAAAATCTTCAAATGCCATCTCTGTTGCAACAATGTTACTGAAATTATTACCAGGTCAGCCAGCTTTTAAATCCTTGCCGAATTTCCTTCTTAAACCGCTTTTTATCATCTCAAGTATATTCCGTTTTAATATTTCAATCATCATGCGTTTTACTTAATCAATTATATTACTTTTCCAATTATCATGCTTTTTACTTTTTTTATTATCTCTAAATGATTTGATTTCTTTTAATTTGCTTTGAATGTTACTATCAATATTTTATTCATACAAAGTATTATGCTTGCTCGTTTTTAAGCTCAATGTTCTATAATTTCTAAACTTCATGCTTTTTATGTGTACAACAGGCCTTGTGGAAGACCAGCACTGTTCCTGAACAGATCACGCTGTATACGTGAAATAAATAAATGAATAAATTAAGATGTTTGTATATTAATTTCTTCTTCAGAAAGAATTTACTGAACTAGAGGGCCTCACTGAGAAGTGGAGACAAGCATGCCAAGAAGCAATTTTAGTGCTTCATCACGGCTTACCTGAGCCGAAGCCATCGTTGCAGGAACTGATTGACAGCTGGCATCTGGACTATGAGCTGGTGAAATTCAACCCAGAGGAAGAAGGTTTTGATTGAAGGTGCTGGTCATCTCTTGACTGGTAAGGCTCTTGACTGGTAAGGCTCTTGACTGGTAAGGCTCTTGACTGGTAAGGCTCTTGACTGGTAAGGCTCTTGACTGGCAAGGCTCTTGACTGGCAAGGCTCTTGACTGGCAAGGCTCTTGACTGGCAAGGCTCTTGACTGGCAAGGCTCTTGACTGGCAAGGCTCTTGACTGGCAAGGCTCTTGACTGGCAAGGCTCTTGACTGGCAAGGCTCTTGACTGGCAAGGCTCTTGACTGGCAAGGCTCTTGACTGGCAAGGCTCTTGACTGGCAAGGCTCTTGACTGGCAAGGCTCTTGACTGGCAAGGCTCTTGACTGGCAAGGCTCTTGACTGGCAATGCTCTTGACTGGCAATGCTCTTGACTGGCAAGGCTCTTGACTGGCAAGGCTCTTGACTGGCAAGGCTCTTGACTGGCAAGGCTCTTGACTGGCAAGGCTCTTGACTGGCAAGGCTCTTGACTGGCAAGGCTCTTGACTGGCAAGGCTCTTGACTGGCAAGGCCCTTGACTGGCAAGGCCCTTGACTGGCAAGGCCCTTGACTGGCAAGGCCCTTGACTGGCAAGGCCCTTGACTGGCAAGGCCTTGACTGGCAAGGCCCTTGACTGGCAAGGCCCTTGACTGGCAAGGCCCTTGACTGGCAAGGCCCTTGACTGGCAAGGCCTTGACTGGCAAGGCTCTTGACTGGCAAGGCTCTTGACTGGCAAGGCTCTTGACTGGCAAGGCTCTTGACTGGCAAGGCTCTTGACTGGCAAGGCTCTTGACTGGCAAGGCTCTTGACTGGCAAGGCTCTTGACTGGCAAGGCTCTTGACTGGCAAGGCTCTTGACTGGCAAGGCTCTTGACTGGCAAGGCTCTTGACTGGCAAGGCTCTTGACTGGCAAGGCTCTTGACTGGCAAGGCTCTTGACTGGCAAGGCCCTTGACTGGCAAGGCCCTTGACTGGCAAGGCCCTTGACTGGCAAGGCCCTTGACTGGCAAGGCCCTTGACTGGCAAGGCCCTTGACTGGCAAGGCTCTTGACTGGCAAGGCTCTTGACTGGCAAGGCTCTTGACTGGTAAGGCTCTTGACTGGCAAGGCTCTTGACTGGTAAGGCTCAAGTGTGTTTAAAGGATACAAAGTCTGATACAATCATTATTTCATATGATAGAGGATACAAATCTAGACCAATTAACACAATCAGCAAGTCACAATCTTTTTTTATCTCAATTTATTCATGTTTGAAGTCGACGCAGCCATTTTGGAGGCTGCCATTGTGTTGGCTGCCATTTTGTTCAATTCTGTATCAAAATCTTGTGCATGATGACATAGTTTCCCCAACAAAAACAAGTATTATAATGTAAGTTTTTATTGCAAAATGTTGTGACAAAGTTGTAACAGCATGTTTGAAGCATATTTTGATAGTTTCATATGTACATTAAAATGTCTTTGACCCATACAGAAGAAAACAATTTTTCATAGGCTAGAAAACTTGAGAGATAGTTATAAAGAAATACAAAGCATTCCAATATCCTGTTGGGCTGATGACATCATTTCATGTATGTTGTAAAATCAAAATGACAGCTGCCATAGTAGTAGCATTAAAGTTAATAATATAATACAAAAATCTGTTGGATTCCTTTGGGAGGTATGAGACTTGGTCAGACAATTTGTTATCTTTATTTCTATTATATGAGCTAAAGGATTAGTTCAGGGGTCAAGCAAGTCACTCTTATATGAAAGAAGATTTTAAAAGAAACAAAATGGTGAAGAAAGCATTCAAAAATCTTATTCCGTTCAGGAGATATTCAAGTTATAGCTCTGTTGTATCTGTGTAGAAATGACTGGTGTAGTAAGTCTACTATGGAAAATCACATTCGTAACAATTGTTAATGAATTTCAAAGAAAGTTTTTTTCAATTTTTCACATTTTAAATGATTTTTCTTGAACTTTTTTCAGGTGGTTTATTATTAATAGCCTTTCTAGATTCAGTTTTACTACTTTTTGGACAAATCTCATGGTTTTTAAGCCACAAAATATGATAGAATACATCAAGACTTTGGGGAATCTGAGGCTATGACATTACAACTAGTCTTATTTCAGTCGTTTCTACACAAACCGATACCAAACTTTAAAACTTGGATCTCCTTAAAGGAATAACAATTTTGAATGCTTTCTTCACTATTTTGTTTCTTTAGAAGTCCTCTTTCATTTAAGATAGATTTGCTTGACCCCTGAACTAACCCTTCAGGATTATGTCAGACTTTATGTCTCTTTCAGTTTATGATGTAGATATTGTACAACTCTGGCAAGGCATAGTAATGGCTGCTAAAGCATCTTACAATGCAGGGAACACTATGAACAATGTTTTGCTGTATATGAATGATTGTTGATTGATTTGCTGATAAATGGAGGGTCATATGGAACCATGGCCCGCAGCTCCAGAACGGGATAAAAACTATTGTATATTTAGGGATCTATGACAGGTAGCAACAACTTGATTTTAATGGGAAGATAAAAAGGCTATAAACCATGAAAAATGCAACAAAAAGTCATCAAAATTGGTTAAAAATATCTTTAAATTCTGCAAATTTCATTAGAATTTTGCTTTGACATGGCTATGTGTGTAATACTGATAGCATAATTTTTCATGGTTAAGTAAAAATGTTTAATTGAAATTGATTAAAAATTGATCAACTAGGGATGAAGTTGGTTCAGGCAGGAACTCTGGGTAAATGTATTACCGGAACTAGAACCTTACAATTTTTGGTTTGGCAATAGTCTCCACAACAGCAAGTATTAAATGATCAATATTTTGATTGCCACATGTCTAAAACTGTGCATCAGGTACTGAACAGATAAAAACAGGAACCGTGTGGAAATGCAGTTATTTCTATAATGATGGAATGAGTATTACAATCTGAGCAGATTAGTGTATGAATTTTGAAAATAGCACTTTTGAGCTATGGCTGTTCAAAGTTCAATCATTTTTTACTTGTAATTTGTGTTGGATGACTGGGTGGACAGCTCAATCTTGATGTAATTCTTTCTCTGATGTAATTATATCTCAGTCACTGAAAATGATTCGAAAGTCTTATTCGTAAGTAGAATGTTATTGGCAGCATGCCGAGACCCAAAAACTATTGGTCAGAATTTGGTGCACCACTTTAAAAATTGATAGAGATAAAACAAAAGGAAATATCCAAGGTTGCCCTGTAATACATCACAAAATTTGCATGAAATATGCAAAATGCCTGAGATTTAAAAATGCTCTGAAATTGTCAATGTTTACCCAATTTGGATGGAATTTGTTACTAGATTTGATAGCAATTTAGCTAACATTGCCTCTACATGTCCATTTAAACCTGAAACTGTACTTCCATATACATACTGTTCCAGTTTGTTTTGGTTTCGGCTGAAACTTTGTTTTGAGTTCCAGCGCAACCCTAAAGTGAACTGTGAACTGGAAATGCCTTTTCACTGCATGTTCGTATGACCGTTGTGACATATGGATTAGAGTTGCTGTTGTTAGCCCATTGTCTTTTATTTCTCAATGCATCCCCAAGAAACTCTCAAGGTTTGTTCAATAAACACAAATATTTTATTCCCTCAACATTAAATTATAATCTTTGTGGTTAATGAAAACTTTCATAGGAAAGTAGCAAAAACTTTGTTTTCTTATTGGAGTGCAAGTACATTATTATCTCATCACCCACATATATGGGGATGAGATATTGTAGTCACTTTGCTGTATAGGCAAATAACTGCCTATACCTCCTACACTAAGTACATGGCCACCCCGCTTCTGGGGCCCACCAAGGGGTCTCTTATAATGACCTCACATTAGGGGTTAGGGGTCATAAATTTTGGAACAGGACAAAATTTGGTGATTTTTGCATCTGTCCGTGTGTGCGTATGCAAGTTCTTTTTGTGTTGCATATAACTCAAAAACTGTAACACACACATGAACCAAAATTGGTGGACAGGAACCCTTAGCCCGGAACTTTTGTCTCCAAGGTTTTGGGGTACAGAGGTCAAATGGGACAAGTTTTTGGTGATGACTGTATCTTTTACATATTGCATAAGGTGGGTGGGGCTTAACATTCTAACAAAACTTTTAAATAATTGGGGGTCAAAGGTCAAATAATGCTTTTTATGCAAACTTTTGCAGATTCTTAAACTCAAAAAGTACAAGACCTATACCAACCCTATACTTGGTACATGAATTTGTGTCATGTAGACTCTGGGGTCAAAAGGTCCAAGGTCACAGACTTATTGACCTTCTTTCCCTACAGTGATGGAATGGTAAGTGTGAAGTGAGCATGAATGGTGTCATTCAGTAGAGTACGATAAATGTGAAAAATTTCTTAAGTGTTTCAGTGATTATGGTCAAGGGCGAGAGGTCAAATATGTGATTTTAGGTGGTAACTATGTACTAATTTGTACAATTTTTGTACCACTTTTAATTCCGAAAGTGCAAGACCTATACCAACCCTATATTGTACCATGATACCTTAATACATGAATTTATGTTCCGTAGACTCTTAGATCAAAAGGTCAAAGGTCTGTTTGTACTGGCATGGGCAGTACAATCCATCAACATGCCTAAAGAAAGATAGCCATGCCTGTCTCAACATCTCGTTGTGCTCAAGCTCGCATGGGCAGTGCAATAGTGACTCTGTTAGCTATTTCCCCAACTATGCTGTACACTTAAGGTGATGAGATCAGCAACTTTGTGGATTACTTTCTTGTTTATAATCTTTTGTTCCTTTCTCTATTTCAGGGCAACTGCCAATCCGCCAGTTTATATGATCTTTGCATCTTATCTGGAAGCTTTCACAGACAGTGGGCTTTGATATCAATGTGCAGACAATGTGTTCATTAATCCTGTGTAGCACACATAGAAGATTGTCAACAACTGTTTTAGTCGGTTTAAGGGGCATGCAAGCCAAATAAAACTGCATCTTTAACTTTTTCATATGCAGTTACCCCTCACAGCTTTATGATTCCAGATGTCTTGCCAATTCAGCGAATGAATTGAATAATTGATGCACAAGGTATACAATTTTAAGTGGTGTTTTAAATTTCTTCAAAGCCCTCTCTCATGACATCCTTTTTCCACTGCATATTTTTCATCTTGGAGGAAATATTTTTTACGGCTGGTAGCCTCATTTTATTTCATATCAAGACTTTCCTGTTTGAATAATTCATGATTCATTGCTTACTTAATGCTTTTCAATTTCTTCAATGTTATCTATCTGAAGGTCCAGACTTGGACAAAATCTACGCTTCCGGCGATTTAATTGCAGAAAAACGGGAATATATGTATATTTTATATAGAGTAAATATGTGCTCTAAAGGTCCGCCATGTAATTGTGCAATGATTAGTACATTAAATTTTGAACAAGGGCACATGATAACGAGCATATGATATAAAGATGTACATGTACATTAATATTATTTCTGCCACGATTTTTCATGGGAAGATTTTTGACACCTTTATTTTTAAACTTAATAATCTTAATAAACCTCATAAATGAATACCTTACGTGGATACAGAACACAGAATGATAGCATAGTAAGCAATTGTCCTGTTTGGCTCATGAATAGTCCTTATCAATTAGAATAGTTTCATTCTGAAGTATGATTATAGCTAAAATTCCAGAGCTTCTTCTCCATGGGATTGAGCCTTAAGGGGGCTTTAGGACTCTATGCCGAAAAGACACAGTACTTAGCGTGTGCATTAATGTGCCTCTCAACAAGTCTAGCACCCTGCCCCTTTTTAAATCAAGCTAGGGGTCTGTATTAATGTTTGGTAAACTCAAGTAGCAACATGTGCTATGTAGCCAATGAACAACCTCTTGTTTCTCTTTTGGTTATTTCAAAATTTATTTCATCCAGGGTCGAAAACCTTACTTACGGGGGGACAGAGGGCTTAAACAGCCTTGGTTTGAGAGGAATACCTTGAAGCCTACTTATAAACCAAAATGCAAATCTCAGCATTTTCTGGGCTCCCTCCCATACGAAGGATGAGAGGTATGGTTCTCCATTCCTGGCAATTGTTAGTGGGACTTGTAGTAGTACTTCCTATGGATTATTTTTGAACGATTTAAAGTAATTGTGATGGTTTTGTTCTGTAATGTTAAACTTTAAATGTTAACCATGTTCAATTTTTTTGGTTAGTTACAAAATAAAATACCTTAAAAGCAACTCTATTTGTTTTTTTTTTTATATTTGATGTATTTATAACGGAGGTAAATATTATTATTAGGAATTTTTCAGAACAAAAAATCTTTAACTTTGGCAAGACTGAATGCTCGTTTCTCCATGGCAGGATATGCTTACATCTGGAAAATAGCTGGTGTGAAACTGAACAGCAGGTTGATGACAAATACACATAGCAAGAAAAGGCTCTAGGGTACCACAACTGATTTGTCTATATAGCCAGGGTACAACACTTTGATGAAAACACACCGTCCATGAAGGGCACTTCCTGCCCCATGAAGAGGGGTGTTTCCCATGGTGCCGGCATCCTTGGGAGCCCCATATGATGGATCAGTACATGACGTCTCAGCACACAGTACCTCTGAGTGCCCAGAACAAGCACCACATTAACTGTCAAGAAGGGCATTTTAATGATGGGTGCTATTAAAATATTAGTTGAGAATTTTGTGTGGTGTAATGGATAAATTTCACTCCACTTTTATGTTCAAAAGATGTCCTGAATTTTTTGTGAAAAAATAATCTTCTGTCATATAACCACACCTCCAATTTTAAGATAAATATCTGACCAGTCTATAACAAGCAAAGTACTGTATATATAGTGACTGTACACAAGAAGTGCATACCAAGTGAGATATATGTCTCACTAAGCTTGGGAGTCATAAGTTCATGTCGCTGTCATCACCATTCAATTTGGTACTTGTGAATAATCCCTATTATTCAAGACCAGTTTCCGGGTCCTTGTAGAAACTGCACAACATGTCAGATCGATGTCGGCAAGAAAAAATGCAAATGGAAAGAAAACAAATTGGGAATGCCTTTGAGCATTTCAGATTAAAATATTCTTGATTAATGAAACAGGCACAGTCAAGGTCCAGGTCTTAAGGTGATACAAAGGGGCAATTTCAATGATATCAAAATTAGCTGATTTTCCTGAAAATTTAGGCATGACATTCCATTAAGTACATGATGACTAAATTTGTCAAGCCTTTATGAAATATCGTTCTTTTGATTCTACCTAAATAAAAAGCAGTTTTTCAGTTTCATAGACCTTTAATGTTATACATAATTAGGGATGTACCGGATCCAAATTTTTGGATCCGGCCGGAACCGGATTTTGCCGGATCCAGGTTGAAATCCGGCCGGAACCGGATTTTTCATTGCTTACAACAATTCTCATAATCTTAAGAAACAAAGGGAAAGGGGTGGGGGCAGGGGATTGTCAAGTTGGCTACTAATGGCTAGCGACCCAAAATTTTTCAAAAATAATAATTATTGGGCATATTGTGATGAAATCAAATCAGAAGTAGTGAAAGTTCTGGATTAATCCTAACATCTTTAATATTATAAAACTTGAGACTGTCATACATGTATTCTTACTGAGGAAGTCAAAAAGTCAAATGACACTATTGAGGGAGGAAAGGGTCATTTATCTAACCTTAACATGTATTTGAAGCGCATGTTTGTGCAAATTGTGTAAAAACTAAACTAAAATAATTAAGGACAGTAACAAGGTAATAGAAATGGATATGAATTCTTTCATGTTTTACATTTGGAAAGTAATTATTCTCTGAATTATTTTTGTGTTATTTCATTAAAACACCTTGGTACTAGAGCTGTGACCGTTTAGCGTGTACTCGCTACACGCTCGCAAATCTTGTAAACGTTTACTAAATACTTCATTGCGAGTAATTGTTTTTCATACGTTATAGGCCTAGTGTCTTGCCGTTGAAAATCAATATTCATGTTTCAAATCACACACACATTCGGCTGACAAAATTCCAATCAATGATTTTTTACAAACTGTAAACCCGATAAGCATAATCTTTTTTAAATGTGCGAATCACAAATGCGCAGTAATCACCAATAAATGGGGATATTATGCACTTTAATTTCGCCGAAATCTGAGTAATCTAACTTGTAAAATGCACCGCGAATGTGCAGCAGTAAACAGTAAAACTAACAATAGGCCTAACGTTAGGCCATAAGGCTTTAAATCCCACGCAATCAAGGGCCATTTCATCGACCCTTGAATCGTGACAATCAGTACATTTACATGTAAATATTACCTGATGGGTCAAATAAATTTTGCAAGAAAGAAAAAATATTGCATAATAAATAAACAGAAAAAGGTTTTAACAAAGCTGAAATTCTGCATGCTTCGCAAAGAAGGCAGCCATTTTTTCGAGAGGACTATTATTTCAGAACTTCCTGGTGGTGGTGGCGTAGTTTTGAAATGTTTTATGGCGAGGTATATCATAGGCCTCAGTGTACAAGATTTTCACAGAACTTTGAAAGCCGTAGCGAATAGGACAAACAAGTTACGCGATGTTGAGTTTAAATGACATTTAAAGGAAGTTATCTGTTCTTTCTAAACTAAATTTCTATGCATATTTTCCCTAAAAATGATAATTTGTACCGTAGAAGTAAACTTTTTACGATTTTGAAAGCAAAACTCAGCGTCTATTTCGCAATGCAGCCAGTACTTTTGCCATACTAGTTGCGCGATTTCTTTTACTTACTGCGTAGTTTTGGAGCAATTTTGGTGTATTTTTGAAAATTACGGTACTAAACTCGTGTACACGATACACGCCGCTTTTTTTAGGCGTGTACACGTTTACTAAAACCCCTAAACGTTCACAGCTCTACTTGGTACCCTGAATTACTTGTAAAATAGTTGGCTTAGATAAGTGCGGGAAAAAACATTTTCTCTTTTTCAATAGCAGGAGAATCTAAGCAATGAAAAATTGTGGAAAACAAATTCAGTCAACCTACATGTACATGTACTTTTATCTACAAATTTCATTAATGTCTCTAACTGTAAAATTGTTAACAACTGGTGTGGTTTTATTTATTATCTGTTACAGCCCAATCTGTTTCAAAATTTCTTTTGATTTCAAACAGCTGCATGTCTTTATTCCGTTTTAAATGATCATACACGTAACATAAGCCAATTTGATCAGTGTTTTCAAGAAGAAAATACATTATCTACACGAGAAAAATCCAGATATTCATGTTTTTTTTAAATTTCATATAGTTGTAATGTACCACAGTCTCATAATGTAAATCTTCAATTGTTAAAAATGCCAAAAATCCGGTTCCGGCCGGATTTGGAAAAAAATCCGGTTCCGGCCGGATTTGGAAAAAAATCCGGCCGGAACCGGAACCGGATTTTTTCCCCAAATCCGGCCGGACCGGATATCCGGTACATCCTTATACATAATTGCTAATGAAGCTTATAAGAGCAAGAAATAACAATTACAGATCACACTCGAGAGACAACAATTTAATTAATTCTAATCCATTTCCTGAATGAAGCATTCAGTGTGTGACAAAACAAGGTCGACATTTCCCAGTATTTCAACAAAATAATGCCATTATTTTCAACACGTCTTTATTCATAAAGCTTGAGGTACTAAAAAATTGTTAATTTATTGGTCTTTTCGCTGTTCTGGTGTGTGAGCATATATATCACTAGTATTGGCTAGCTTATCCCTATTATCAATCACGTCAAGGAAACGGCAATCTCTTTCTGTTCTCTCAATGTCAATATAACATCTTGTGACGTATTTAAGAAGTTCATTGTGATTACTTAGTGGCAGGTGTTGCTGGGGCTGCTATAGCCTTCTTGCTTGGGCGACGAGTGAAGTAAAAAATAAGAAGCGCAGTTGATCCCAAGACGGTAAACACAACCTGTGGAAGAAAGGAGAAATAATAAAATCCCATGCAATTTATGTTTAGTTTGCCGCCTTTCATTTTGTTTATTCGCAATAAACATAAAACACATTTTATGTCAGTTTTACTTAAAGAGTCCATGACCGCAAGATGAAAGTGAAACCAGAAAACCAATGGTTTTGAGATTCCTATGCGCAATATGGATTCTAAGTTTTAACTATTGGATGATAAATGTTATTGCACAATGGGCTTGGGCTCAAAATAACAATGACAACCAAATAACTCTGTTCTCACAAGAATAGGAATTTCACAACTTGATTAAATTCGACCATTCTTATCACATTAACATGTATACAATTGCTAACAACATAATTATTTCATATATGAAACAAAAACAGACATGCAGTTGTTCAAATATAAGCATTTTAAGATTTTAACTTTATGCCTTGTCTACTCATTAATATGCATAACATTGCCACCAAAAAAACAATAGGGCACATCTGCAGTCCATGGGCAATCTGTGTACCACATATGACCTGAACCCCACCTATTGTTCTAGAGATACTGTGCTTACAAGCTCTCTTTAACAAAATCATGTTAAGCCCCACCCAATATGCATATCAATGAAATTCAACATCCTGGTACTGTGAATATGTACACACTTTCAACATAATTACATCAAAAAGCTCCGCCTACTCATTAATATGCATGACATCACCAAAAACAATAGGGCACATCTAAGGACCAAGGGCTATTTGTGTACATATGACATGAATTTGGTGTATTGTTCTTGTCACATACACCTGTACATACATCATCATGACCGCATGTGTTACTGTAGAAATACAATTTGTATGATTTGGAAAGCAAAAATCCAGCGTATATTTGGGCACAAATCAATACTGGTTGCGAGACTTTGTTTTTACTTGGCATTGTTTAGGAGCAACTTTGGTGTACTTCCAAAATCATGGTACTAAACTTGACGATTGCATTTATTTGCGTGTATACGTTTAGTAAAATCAGCATACGTTCACAGCTCTAGCATCAAGAAAAGAGTATTTCCCCCTTACTGGCCATAACAAATTTCAGCAATTTTGGATTGTGAAAATTGGCAAGACTTCAAAAAATTCATTCCAACTTCTTAAAGTCTCACACTGAGTGTTAATACACTGTATTTGACGTAGTATGCACCCGGCTCACACTGAGTGTTAATACACTGTATTTGACGTAGTATGCGTCCGGCTCACACTGAGTGTTAATACACTGTATTTGACGTAGTATGCGTCCGGCTCACACTGAGTGTTAATACACTGTATTTGACGTAGTATGCACCCGGCTCACACTGAGTGTTAATACACTGTATTTGACGTAGTATGCACCCGGCTCACACTGAGTGTTAATACACTGTATTTGATGTAGTATGCACCCGGCTCACACTGAGTGTTAATACACTGTATTTGACGTAGTATGCGTCCGGCTCACACCGAGTGTTAATACACTGTATTTGACGTAGTATGCACCCGCTCACACTGAGTGTTAATACACTGTATTTGACGTAGTATGCACCCGTTCACACTGAGTGTTAATACACTGTATTTGACGTAGTATGCACCCGCTCACACTGAGTGTTAATACACTGTATTTGACGTAGTATGCACCCGCTCACACTGAGTGTTAATACACTGTATTTGACGTAGTATGCACCCGCTCACACTGAGTGTTAATACACTGTATTTGACGTAGTATGCACCCGCTCACACTGAGTGTTAATACACTGTATTTGGCGTAGTATGCACCCGGCTCACACTGAGTGTTAATACACTGTATTTGGCGTAGTATGCACCGGCTCACACTGAGTGTTAATACACTGTATATGATGTAGTATGCGTCCGGCTCACACTGAGTGTTAATACACTGTATTTGACGTAGTATGCACCCGGCTCACACTGAGTGTTAATACACTGTATTTGACGTAGTATGCGTCCGGCTCACACTGAGTGTTAATACACTGTATTTGACGTAGTATGCACCCGGCTCACACTGAGTGTTAATACACTGTATTTGACGTAGTATGCACCCGGCTCACACTGAGTGTTAATACACTGTATTTGACGTAGTATGCACCCGCTCACACTGAGTGTTAATACACTGTATTTGGCGTAGTATGCGTCCGCTCACACTGAGTGTTAATACACTGTATTTGGCGTAGTATGCACCGGCTCACACTGAGTGTTAATACACTGTATTTGACGTAGTATGCGTCCGGCTCACACTGAGTGTTAATACACTGTATTTGACGTAGTATGCGTCCGGCTCACACTGAGTGTTAATACACTGTATATGACGTAGTATGCACCCGGCTCACACTGAGTGTTAATACACTGTATATGACGTAGTATGCACCCGGCTCACACTGAGTGTTAATACACTGTATTTGACGTAGTATGCGTCCGGGGCACTTATGAAATAGAATTGCACCACTTTTTAGGCCCAAAGTTCCTTCCTAATAAACGCCCATGCTCTAAGGCCATGTACAGTGTGTACAGTGTGCTATTCCAACTGTATTGTGTTAACCGGTTCTATAACTCCCCCCCAATTTTTTTTTTGACTTTGTTCTTATTAGAGCAGGGGCACTAAATACGGTGGTGGTGGTAACAATAAAAATATATATAATAATTATAATAATTATGATAATTATGATAATTATAATAATAATAATAATAATAATAATAATAATGTAGTATTATGAATGAAGATTTGGGAAAGGGATTAAGAGGCATTGAAACATTGCAACTCCTTTGCTGAAAGTCTGATCTTTAAAAAAAGAAAGCTACCCTTTGATAAAAACACACGCTTATAGAAAAAGATTTTGAGAAAAAATAAATCCCACTTTGAAGGCAATTTTTATTTTAATGATAACATCCACAACACACT
This sequence comes from Chiridota heheva, assembly GCA_020152595.1. Classification (NCBI taxonomy): domain Eukaryota; kingdom Metazoa; phylum Echinodermata; class Holothuroidea; order Apodida; family Chiridotidae; genus Chiridota; species Chiridota heheva. The sequence continues at coordinate 393,532 of JAIGNY010000356.1, read as the reverse complement.
GTTCTCAAGAATGCAAAAAACCATCACTATGCAAAAACAAACCTGTAATACCGTATATCCAAGATCAGATCATGTTATGATTCCGCATTTGTTCAGAAGGAAACCATTTTTGCTCCACTTTTATGTTCTCAAAGTCAAAGTACCTAGTTGCAACCAAATTCATGAAAACTTCCAAATTCCTACCAAGCACAAACACAAGTTTACAGAGCTATACTTACATTTCTCTTTCCTATAACCGTCTCTCGGTTGAAATATTTCTGAAACCCTTTATAATGTGCAAACTCTGCTTCATCTCCAGCCATCTTGTTTTACTTTTGGGCTTTTGTTTCTCTGAAGAAATGAAACAAATATCATCACTAGATATAGCAAACATTACTGATGCTATTAAATTTAAGCCCTAACCATTAAGATAACTTGATGATGACTGGTGCCTGGGCTTACATTATTTTATCCCATCATGGACACCCCAAAACAAGTGCACAAACTGACAAACCAAAGCAAGTGTATCTTGAGGCACACAAGAATCAAACAGAGGATCAAGAAATCAAACATTGCCAAATACAACTTTGTGTCATGGTTACGATTTAAAATGGTGGATTGGGATAAAGTATCCCAGGAATATGCCGATTACCTTGTCAATGAATCCACATGGACCAACAAGACAATTTCATTGGCTAGAACATAAATACAAATGTTTGATTCCACAGGAAAACATATTGTGTGTTGTTGAAGCCCCTTCGTGACTTCTTTATTTTCCAAGAAATGTGTGTAATGCATATATTTGATTTGATTTGGTGTTTATGTATAGTGTCTGGTCTTCTGGCTTTTTAAAAGGGAATATTGTCTAGTATTTAGGTTCATTTTTATATATATATATATACATATATATATATATATATATATAAATATATATATATATATATGTATATATATGTATATATATAAGTATATGTATATGTATATATATATATATATATATATATATATATGTATATATATATATATATATATATATATATATATATATATATATATATATATATATATATATATATATATATACATATATATATATATATATATATACATATATATGTATACATATATATATAAAGAGAGAATAATTTTTGCTTCGGACTTTGTTAATTTTTCGGACTTTCCTATACTTACATCATTGTGGACAAGTGTGACATTGTGGCATATGAGAAGCGAAAAAAAAAAAGAATAATTTTGTTTCGGACTTGGGTAATTTTTCGGAGTTTCCTATACTTACATCATTGTGGACAAGTGTGACATTGTGGCATATGAGAACCGAAAAAGAAAAAATAAATAAATAATAATCTCAATTTGTTTATTACTACATCGAAAGGATGAAATTCTAACAGGATCTGACTTATCTATAGCCTAGTGTTAAAGTGTGACATTGTGTGCTGTGTCACAAAATAAATTACCGATTTTACTCGGTCTTAAATGTGGCCACATATGTAATGCTTAGCCAGTTTAACAAATTTTGGCATACTTCTGTCAAATTTATAAAGAAATACACTAAAATTACAGTGATATGAAGAAAAAAAAACTGGCGTAAACAGCTGGGTTTTCAAATATTCTGGCGTAAATCTTCGGCGTGGAGAAAACAAATTTTCCACTGTGAGTTTCTTATGACCGGACAATTAAAAATAAAGCTGTTTGCCCGGTGGGCAAGTAAAATTCTGATCGATTTGGCAAACGCTGATAAACAGAATAGTACTAGTAGTAGGCCTATTTTGGGCCCAAATTTTGTTTTTTCTTTCAAAATCCATCTGACACTGGCAACCTTATTCATACTCAACAGCAATCACATTCACAGATCACGGGACTAGCTCGACCATGATTGGCAAGCTTGTTAATAGACAGAACCTAGAAAGTGTCAGATCCGAAAAGCGGTGCAGTTTTGTTTTACACATAGAAATGCGTAACACAGACTATTAGCAATAGCGAGGCGTATTCACTAGCGCAGAGCTAATTATCGACTATTGCATTGCTCATTTGGCCTAGTGTTACAAATAATTGTATAACTCAATATGTTAGGCTAGGTATCAGCTACATTTCGAGGGTCAAGGATTCAGTCGGCAATTCAGTTATAAAATTCATTAAGTGAATGTTTTGAAGATAAACAGTAAAAAGAATATACCAATACACATGTATGTATTCCTTATAACAAATACCCGATGTAATTTATGCATACTTACGCAAATTTACGGTCGCTGCACAGTCTTGACTAATTTGGGAATCAGGCCTGGTGGTAGAGCACTAATTATAATTACATTTATGTAACTTATGTCAGATTACGTTATATCGTACGTTACCGTACCATGCTTGGTAGATAGCCCGGGGTTGGCAGATATGGTCCCAAGCGCAAGGAGCTAAATAGTAAAGCAAACAAAAAGAGCCAAATTTGCTGCAATTTAACTTGAACTAAGACAAAAGTCAACCTGTGTAATCAGGGCAACACAACTCAAAATGTTGAAAAGGATCGATTATTGGCGGCACTCCGCAAGATATGCCCTTAAAAATGACAGATCTGGCCAAGATATGACAGATCTGGCCCAGATAAAGAATTGGGCATATATTACTTGATATAAATTTTGGCAAGCCCAGCTATAAAATCTAGATCTGGGTATTATATCTGGCCCAGATCTGGGATTAATATGTGGCCCAGATCTGGGATTTAAATGACTCATACCTGGGATTCATATCTGACCCAGAACTGGAATTCATATCTGGCCCAGATATGATTTTTTTTTGTCAAATCTAGATTGGGATTTGATCTGGGATTTCTACCGTAGCTAGATCTGAGAGTATGGCACAAATCTGGAATTTAGGCCTATATATCAAAGTCCATCACATATGTGTGAGCCGGCTCTAAATTATATGAAGGGCTTTTTTATATATTTTTTTATTGTCCAAAGTGGCTGTTGTATGCAGTGATGTCAAAACCACGGGGTTAAGTGGCTACTGCTACAAATCCACTCACTCACAAATCCTACATAGTACATAGAACTTATACCATATATTTAGTATTCATTTGACAATTAAAGCATGCCATTTACCGGGGGCCCAACACCAAGAGCGGTGGGATGCTCAGGGGGCATGTCCTCTAATAATTTTCTTTAGCAGTAATTTTCAAAAGTATGCCTTTTTACCTGTTCGCCCGATGGGCAATTGCCAACATTGTTCCTGGCTCCTCAACCTCAAACCCATAGGTGGGGTTAAACGTGGTGGTTGTGGTAGGGAGTGTGTGTGTGGGGGGGGGGGAGGGGGTGGGGTCATGCACACTCAGATACAAAGTATCACCACACAAGATAATACATTTGGAAAAAAAGTGGGAATGGGGCAACTTGGTGCAAATGCCCCCTTGCTCCCTAAATCCCGCCTATACACAAACCATGTGTGGGAACCGGGGTCAGGGCGCACGTGCCCTCCATTTTTTCGAGACTGACAAAAATGCCCTTTTTCGAAAACTGACAAAAATTGCCCTTTTTCAAATAAAAAGTGCCCCTCGATTCCTGTAAAAAGTGCCCTTACCTGATTTTCTGCCTTCTTGTCTGAGCTTCATCCGACACCTCTGCTTGCATGCTTATACAACTGAATGAAACTTTAAACAGTACTCAATATATGAACATGAGCTTTCTTTCTATTTTCTCAGTGTTTCATTATCAGAACAGAAAAGGCCATGAAAATTTAGAAAAAAATGTGTGAAACAAAATATTTATTTGGCCATATCAAACTTTATTTGTAGATCATATTGACTTTCATTATTATTATTATATCTGCCTTCATCTGGCCATATCAAAATTTATTTAGAGATCAAACTGACTTTAAAGGCCATTTATATATCGTGATTAAACTGTGGCAGCGTACATTTTATTCCAAAATAATTACCTACTGGCCTATCAGTATAAGTACATATTGGGCCATTCGGCTATTCAAAACACACGAATTGAAATCTATATACGTTCATGAGACAAGAACTGGCCATTAATCAAGGTCATCTGACTTTATCTGGCCATATCAAACTTTATTTGTCAGTTTGTATATCAATTATAGCATTCAATCCACATTATATCTGGCTTGATCAGTTAATCTGGCTATATTAAACTTCTTTGTATATCAAATATAGCATTAAATCCACTTTATATCTGGCTTGATCAGTTAATCTAGCCATATAAACTTTATTTGAAGATCAAATATAGCATTTAATCCACTTTATATCTGGCTTGATCAGTAAATCTGGCCAGATCAAACTTTCTTTGGAGATCAAACTGACATTAATCAAAGTTATATCTGACTTTGTTTGGCCATATAAACTTTATTTGTATATCAAATATAGCATTTAATCCACTTTATATCTGGCTTGAACTGGCTACATCAAACTTTATCTGCAGATCAAATTAGCTTTAGTAAAAGATATATTTATCTCGTTTTATCTGGCCAGATCATACTTTATTTGGAGATCAAATTGACTCTAATCAAGATTATATCTGGCTTTATCTGGCATTGGTGTAGCCAGAGGGGGAGGGACGTTTAGGAGCCATGATCCCCCCAATCCCACACCAAAAATAAATAAAAAATCATGGCTTGAGACAGTGCCTAATCCCTTCATGTCTCGTAGCTTCGCGATTTGGCTTCAATTTTAACGCATTTCATATCTCTAAATGTGTAATTTCTCAGAGCGTCCAAGGGCTTCACCCACTGGACCCCACCAGGGACCATTAGGCGTTAGGCGGGTCCCTGGACCCCACACTATGGGGATTTGCGCTTTACGGCGACATACTTTCGCTTTATCCCCCATCAAAAATACCCCTTGCCATTTATGCTTGACCCTTAAACAAAAATCCTGGTTACGCCAGTGTTATCTGGCCAGATCAAACTTCATTTGTTTATCAAATTTCCTTAATTTTATATCTGGCTTGATACGGCCATATGCAGATCTTGCCCAACTCGAAAACCTATCATGAAGGAAAAACCGCTGTGAATAAACACTTATTTTTGAGTAATGGCATCACCAGAGCTGTTGGCATGGGTGAGGAGGAAGAAGGAAGGGGGTGTTAGAGGGCGAAATAGCCTTTGGAAAAATTATTTCATTTCTGGGTAAATTGCTTCATTTTTCGGGCAGGTTTTGATTTTTGAGAAATTTTCATGACTTTCTTGGCCAATATTCGGGAAAATTTCCTCAATGTTTGGGGATTTTCTTTAATTTCCGGCAGTTTTTGCCCCAGTCCCCGCCTCGTACAGCCATGCCGATAACCCCAGGCTGCAGCGGTGTATAATTTTTTCTATCATAATCCAGGGTTTCGGGTCACTAAGATTTCCACACTATTGGGAAAATGTCTCACGATTCGGCGAGTTGCCAAACGTACGGGGAACAATAACACTTTTCTGCATACGGCTGTACGGTGCATGGCTCAAATTTCAGGAAGAATGAATACTTGGGTCCTGCAATAATTTGAAAGACGTTTGAATAATATCCTATAACAGAATATTCTTAAAATCGGAAAGAGGTGCGGCTTCTGCCACTCGACCCGCTCAGTCTAAAAACTTAATTTAGAAATAAAAAAATTTAATTAAAAAAATTGAAATAATTTTCAATATTTAAAGAGGTAATCTCGTCTTAAGTTAATTGCTTGACCTCTGAGCTTGGATTCAGATTTTATTGATGGTTTTGCAACCTGCAAAAATGTCTAACTTGCGGCCAGTAAGTAAGCCTACATCTAGATGATAAAGAAAAGATCTTCATTTAGTTAGATGTTGAATAGAAGCAATAAAGTTACAATTTGCTGTTGTTTTCTGTTTAACACACATGCGACCAGGGGCGGTGGCAGCATTTTAATGTCGGGGGGAAAGAAAGTACACACGACTTCATATGCTTTGCACTAGACCGAAAGTAAGGGCGTATTTTTAGGTAAAAAAACAAAAAACAAACAACGAATGCTTATCTAGCACGCAACGGTATAGTTTCTGGTTAATATGAATATTCAAGTGACCTTTACCCTCACGTCATCTGTGGGCTATGGAAGCATGAAGTTTATTAATCTGTTGTGGATAATAGGCCTAGGGATGGAGGGGGGGGGGGGGGCCTATACCTGTGAAATTTGCCACAGGAAATTTGCAAAAACGAGCGCCCTCACATTTCGGTCTAGTGCTCATTTAATACAAGATTATTTTTTTTATCCCGTATGGAAAAAGTGCACTAGCAAATTGGAAAATCCTCTTCAATTTTGGGGAAATTTTCTTCAATCATCACAAATGGCTCTGCTAACATTTTTCGAGTTTATGTTAATAATTTCCCAATTTCACCTCCCAGCTGGGAAGAAAGCATGCAATCGGGAGAGTGAATTCCTCTCAGGGTGCAGTTTTCCCCACGTCCCACTTCAAATCTCTGATTGTACCCTCTTACTGCCCACCAGGAAGGCACCTGTTGACTGACACCATCCAGCCATCAATAAACACCTCTTGAAATTACTTGAACAGCTTCACACATAGTTGGCATAGCTAGACTTGTTTCGGGGGAAGGGAGGGGGATACTATAAAAATCCAAATCCAAGAGCGACCCCTGCCTCCCACCCCCTCCCTTAATTTTCAGGAAAACTTCAGAAATTTGAGGGGAAAGTCAGATATTTTGAGGAAAAACTTCGGATATTTGAGAAAAACATTCGGAAATTTTGAGGGGAAAAGTCCAAATTTTTGAGGAAAACCAACTCTTAATAGATGGTTGGTATACAACTAAACTCATAAGACCTGTCGCTTTCATCAGGGTTACCAAAACAATCCAACATAATTAATTACTACTGTGCACATTTTTGGAAATCTACGGCCATGGGGAAATTGCTTCCCCACCCTTTCTTTCTCTTTCCCTTCCTCCTCTAGCTACGCTCTTTACCCGAATGATGCGTCGGGTCCTAAGTAACATTCAAAACGTAAATTACATTGACGATATCCTTGTTCATACAGAAACATTTGAACATCATTTGCAGGTATTGCAAACTGTACTCAGTAGGTTACGGAAGGTCAACCCCAACGCTAGGCCAATCAAATGTTTGTGGGCTATCACAGCCTTTTGTTTCTGAGATTTAAGGTTGAGCAATGCACTTTGCAACCCACGTCAGAGAAGGTCGAGAAGTTGTTACAGGCCAGTCAGCCTACTACTAAGAAACAAGTCCGGTCCTTTTTAAGAATGGTTGGTTGTTACCAAAGATTTGTACCAAATTTTGCGTCTATATCGGCGCCGTTGTCTAAGCTAACGCGGAAAGGTTCCCAGGCAAAAATTGAGTGGGGCAAACCACAAAAAATTGCCTTTGAAACACTCAAATCACGTTTAGCCTCTACCCCAATCCTACGACACCCGGATGTCAGTAAGCCGTTCACGCTGCGAACTGACGCATTTGATATTGGAGTGGCGGTACTTTTAGAAAATGAAAGAGAGGAATAATTTTCAGTATTCTATGCCTGGAAGTTACTTGTACGAGAGCGTGCTACTCTGTAGTAGTAGTAGAAAGAGAGTGTCTGGCCCTTGTGTAGGCAGTAAAGAGAGAGAGAGAGTTGAACACACAATTACAATGACGGGGTCGTCGCCTGCGTATTCGGTTATGATAGTACAAATGCTATCACGAAACGCTTAATACGACCCGGACGAGAACACAGGTACGACGTACGGACAGACATAACATCGACAACCAAGTCAATGTCCACGGCCTTTGATAAGCAGTTGTGGTGCACTGGCGTGTCTACCCACCCCAGGATTGATTCCGGGGCCTCGTGGTCTGTGAACAGGTATGATAACCGCTACACCAAGTAGGTAGATGGGCAGTAAAGAAGTCTAACTTGTATTTATATGGGAAAGAATTTTTGATCGAGACAGATCATTTTCCGTTATCCCATCTGTCAAAGTCTCAGTTGTGTAACCCAAGGGTTATGAGATGGGCGTTAGGTCTCCAGTCTTATAGGTACAGTATGTGATAAAGGCCATAGAGGCTTAGCAAAATTTTAGGCAGACTTTTTAAGTCGTTGCCCTCAGGAACGGTCTGCAGTCAGGTGTTGTGTTGAGTAAAGTCCTGTGACTTAAGTAAACACCTCTTTAACAATGATTTTAGGAGGGGGTGGCGTCACAGACCCCTCCCCCTCCCCAAGTTTGTACTGTTTAGCTTTGGTTTTAACTTATATTGCATTGTGTATTTGGAATGCGAGGTGATTTACATATCCTCCACCAGTATACAGGTGTTATGTAACAAAGAATCCAGAGAACTTAAAGGTGTGATGCATGGTGCCTACTAGGAAAGTACATTTGCAAAGTTGTATCCTCAGGGATAAGGTGTTCCCAGTTTGTGTGCAACTCAAGGGCGAAAGTTTGGGGCGTTGTCAATATAAGTGACAAGGGCGACCTTATTTCATGATCTTTGTGCTCAACGTGAGTCGGTGCAGAAATTGTTATATATCCCCAGAAAGTTCCTGTAAGTAAACTATTATTCTTTTATTTAAGAGCGTTACCCAGGGTCCTTTTACCCCTATCTAACGGAAATTACCCAGGGTCCTCTTTTACCCCCACCCCATGGTGGACATGTTTGTTGCGAAACATGTTTTATCGTATGTAGGTAGGATAGAATCATGGAACGGTCCTATTGGTTAGGAATATATACTGTTTGTAACAGTAAAGCATTGTATAATTAATGCAAAAATGATGATATTTGAATTAATGACCGGAAAACATTTATAAGATATGATGTTAGATATTAACATGGTGAATTAACAGGGATTTCATGTCAAAATTATGATATCATATGTGAATGAACAAATAAGTTTGTTTCATAAGGAAACAATGAATAAAGGAGGCATTGTATTACTCATAGCCGAAGTAGGGGTTTGGATATGCCCTGGGTATAAGAAGTGGAATGAGTTTAAGTATTAATTTGAACTGAATATGAGGATGTAAGGCGAGACTGGCTTGATGCCGTGTATTTTGAATTTTGCATTTAAATTTTTGATACAAATAGTATCTAATTTGCATATGCCACGTTCCGGGAATGTACAACATATTACGTCATGAACTGTTAATGCATGCTTATTTGCATAACAATTATGTGATAGGTTATCATCTATTGTCTGTCTTATTGGTCTAATTTCAGGGGTGTCTGGTGAGGCAGCGTATCTCTGATGGGACGTAGGCTTCCAGAACAGAAGTGCCATTAAATAGCCAACGAAGTATATCCAATGATATATAGCAAACGAAATAGCAAAGAAGTAGCCAATGAAATCTCATTAAATAGCAAACGAAATAGCAAAGTAGCAAAGGTAATAGCATTAAATAGCTTGCGAAATTGCAAAGAAGTAGCCAACGAAATAGCAAAGAAGTAGCAAACGAAATAGCAAAGAAGTAGCCAACGAAATAGCAAAGAAGTAGCCAACGAAATAGCAAAGAAATAGCCAAGAAAATAGTGAACGAAAAACCTAATTTTAAGGTTTTGCTTATCCAGTTATACTGTTATAGCTGTGTGGTAAAGTTTACTCATATGACATGTATGAACAATGATTAGTTTAGAGAGCGGAATCCGAAGTACAGAAGAAATATCAGTTTGTAGGTGTCGGTTGTGTGTATATATATGTTTCTTTCATTCATTGTTTTTAGTGGTTTTTCTTGCATAAATATCATACTGAGAAAGAGCTTGAAATTGCGAGAATAGACATTCAAAAGCTCAAGTCTTTTGTCCGTCCTCCTTTATCTGTAGCTTCGGCAAGCACTGGGCCAGGCTCTCCCCTAAATTGGTTGATCTCCAAATGTTGCTATTGGCACCTTGTGACACACTGTTCACACATAGAGCTCAGGGTATTTTCGCCGTTCACATGTTTAGTTTTAAACGTCCATCATTTCATTGTCCAGTCCATTATCTTAAGAAATTACCATGGGTCCAAAAAAGGGGTGTTGGTAGTTTCTTAAGAGCTGATAATAAAAAGCTTGAGCCAATCTCTTTAGTTAAAAAAAGGCGATCAATATATAACACAACATTACATACATAACAAGATGACGGGTGAAGGAGGGTTAGTCACCCCATAAGAAACCTATCACCACCACAAAATCAAAGATGCCCATAGTAAAGAACTTATCAATGTTGACTTTGAAATTGTGAACAAAACTACAGTGAACCCACCCACTTAGGCAAACCATTCCTCTCATTATTAACTCTTTGCAAAAAGCTAAAATGCTGAAAATATACCCGCGAGAAGTGGTCAACTTCAAACTGTTACCAGGTGTCACATGAGGATTAGCTGAAACATGCAAGAAATAACAGGAAGTCAAAAGCATCACTACCAGATAGGAATTTAAAAATCTGAATAATATCGCCACGTATTCGTCTCAACTCAAGCATGGTCAAAACAAGAATTCGCAGGCCATATTCATAAGAGAGATTCCTTACTTCGGGAATAAGTCTAGCAGTCTAGTGGCTCTTCGGTGAACACTGTTCCAAAATACACTTATCCTTCTCATAAAAGGGACTCCAAGCCTGAATAGCATACTCAAGGTGAGGCCTGACTAACTGCTAATACAAATCAAGAACAACCTCTCTACCAAGATAACACAAATTTCTTCTAATCAAACCAAACATCCTATTTGCCCTTGCAGCTGCTAAAGCACACTGTTTAGAAGGCTTCAGATTGCTAGTAATGACCACACCTAGATCGCTTTCTTGATTAACACAACCAAGATTTAAAGCATTCATGCAGTAATCAAAACCCAAATTGTTCTAACCACAATGAATAACTTTGCATTTATCAACATTGAAAGACGTCTGCCACGCTTTTTGGGACCAAAAAGCTAACTTATCCAGATCACTTTGCAACAGTGAAGAACCCCTAGCATCGTCAACAATGTTGTTGAACTTAGTGTCATCAGCAAATTTACAAATCCTGGAGCCAAGGAAACATCAATATCATTAATGAAGAAAGAAGCGGACCAAACACAGAACCCTGAGGAACACCACTTGTAACCTTCTTTAATGGAGATACTTCACCATTAACAGATTAACAACAACTCTGTGTGACCTGTCAACTAACCAAGATTGTATCCAAATGGCACACTTTCCCTCCACACCAAACGCTCTTGTTTTCCTCATAAGTCTGCCTAACAGAATCTTATCTAATGCTTTTTGAAAATCTAAATAAATAACATCTACATCATGACAAGAATAAACTAGTTTAGTTACATCATCAAGAAACTCCAATAAATTAGAAACACAAGACCTGTTAGGTAAGAACTCATGCTGGGACAAATTCAGCAAACCATCGACCAGTAAATGATCTAGAACAACATCTTTAATAGACTTCATGACCTTGACTCGCTGGCCTATAGTTACAGGGTTATTACATGGTTTCTCAGAAAGGGTAAATACTATAAAAACATTCAAATGTGCTGTACATATTAGACAAAGAAAACTGTAAAATATATACCTGTATACGTTTAAGATGAATACTAATACAAATCAGGGAGCTGTTATAGAGCGGTTAGATCTCTCACCACATATTCACATGGTTGGGGATGAAACATGGGACAAAAGAAGAAAGTTTGAAAGTCTTTGATTTTCCTCGAAAAGGAGACCATACTGGGTGCCATAGAGCTTGACTACACATGACTTTGCTGATTGTCCAGGGAGGGCATGACACCTGCTATAGCGTAGTTCTTCTAGCTGTTCTAAAAAACAAGGTTTTAAATCTTTATAATAGGCTATTTAACTCTTTATAATAGGCTATTTAACTCTTTCTAATATGCTGTTTAACTCTTTCTAATAAGCTATTTAACTCTTTCTAATAGGCTATTTAACTCTTTCTAATATGCTATTTAATTCTTTATAATAGGCTATTTAACTCTTTCTAATACGCTATTTAACTCTTTCTAATACGCTATTTAATTCTTTATAATAGGCTATTTAACTCTTTCTAATACGCTATTTAACTCTTTCTAATACGCTATTTAACTTTTTATAATAGGCTATTTAACTCTTTCTAATATGGTATTTATCTCTTTATAATAGGCTATTTAACTCTTTATGATAGGCTATTTAACTCTTTATAATAGGCTATTTAACTCTTTATAATATGCTATTTAAGTCTTTATACAAGACTATTTAACTCTTTATAATAGGCTATTTAACTCTTTATAATAGGCTATTTAACTCTTCATAATAGGCTATTTAAGTCTTTATACAAGACTATTTAACTCTTCATAATAGGCTATTTAACTCTTTATAATAGGCTATTTAACTCTTTATAATAGGCTATTTAACTCTTTATAATATGCTATTTAAGTCTTTATACAAGACTATTTAACTCTTTATAATAGGCTATTTAACTCTTTATAATAGGCTATTTAACTCTTTTTAATAGGCTATTTAACTCTTTATAATAGGCTATTTAAGTTTTTATAATAGGCTATTTAACTCTTTCTGATAGGCTATTTAAGTCTTTATAATGGGCTGTTTGACTCTTTATAATACGCTATTTAACTCTTTCTAATATGCTATTTAACTCTTTATAATAGGCTATTTAATTTTATGCATCCAATAAACCATATAAATTCATCTAGAATTGTGCAATTGTGCAGTCGCATCTTTGACGCATTACACATTCATCGTTCTTCACCGCATTCATCGTGTTTTTACCGGATCATCACATTTTATCACTTCTACTATTCAGTTTTTAATACCCAAAAGCACTTTTGAGAGCCATTATTCACATTTATTTTACTATTTTTCATCGCCAAGTTGGTAAGTTGTTTCTTTATTTTCTGTTAACCTTTGACTGCACTTTCAAGGTTCTTCCCAATTCTGTAAGTCCTTATTCAAGGTTAAAACCCAATAGTTCTTGTGAGAACTCCTGTACTTAATTTTCTCTTAGATTCTTTCTCTTCATTTATTCAACAGCTTCGTCCTTTAAATTCTACTCATTTCTACTATGGCTACTCCTCTACCTGTTACTTCTCCCCTTCTGTCTGTTACCTCTACTCCTACCACTCTCTTACCAGCTAAACCTGCCCCCACTGGCTCTTCTCTTAAGCGCCCTCGATCCCCTGCCTTCACCTCACCTGTTCATCATCATCGAAAACTCAGCAACGATTCACCTAGCCCCCAGCCCCCCTCCTCCCACCACATCCTCTCACTCCCATCCTATTGACCACGCCCTTTGCATGCCCCGCAAGTTTTTTGGCATCTCATGTTTCTTTGCTAAAGAATAGTTCGACGTTGGCCAAGGAGATCTCTCGTCTCAAACCTTCCCTTCTACTCTCTAATCTTACTACTTCTACCACCTCTCTTTTCTGATCTCTTACTCCTGCCGATAGCAGCTCTTCCACTATCCTCCATGCGGACTGGCCTCTTGACGCCTTTGGTGGCTGGGCTTCCTCACCCACGCCCCAGGTCTTGTCGTCGGAAGACTTCACCCCAGTCTCCCACAGCCGCAAGGCTAAACCCACACTTGTGGTACTCAGAGGAGTTGCGATGGACACCCCCTTGAGCTCAGTAGAGGATGACCTAGCTGCGCAAGCAAGAGATCCTCTTCCATCGAATCACCCGGATTATGGCCGCCCCTACCGGCATTCCGCTCCCTCTTCTTAAGGTCTCTATCCTCGATGGCATGGTAGCCACGAGGCTTTGTCGTGAGGGAATACAACTCTTTAGAGTTTTACCCATGCAAGTAGAGCTTGCAAGAAGGTCAATGCCCTAAGTGCCAGCTCCTCTGTCATTTGAAGGACAATTGCACTGCCCCACTGAAGTGTGCTAGGTGCTCTGGCCCCCATCATGCCTCCACGTGCTCCACTGAGGAACGCAATTGTGTTAATTGTGGTGGATCACATTCCCACAGGTACAGGGGCTGTCCTGCCTATCGGAAGGCAGCACCGTCTGGCAGTAAAGCCATGGGTTCCTCCCAAGCTTGTCTTCTCCCCACTCCTACTCGCTCTTCTACCATTCCCTCTCTGGAGTCTCTTAGATTTCCCAACGCCTCTTCCTCCATGTTGGACTTTCCTCCCTTGAGGAAAACTACTCCTGCTTCTTCCTCTACTATTCCTCCTCAGTTTCCTTCTAGTTCTTCTTCCTACTCTTCATCTTACTCTCGCTCCGCTCGACATGGTTGCAGTATTCCCTGCCCCCAACTGCTCGCCAAAGTTCCTCCATCACCTGTCACACCCCTCTCCTCTCCAAGCAACCTCCTTCTACTTCTTCTCGCCCCCACTCCTCTAATCCCCGCCCACTTCTCTCCCTTCTTATCCTATTTCATCTAGCTCTCACTCCAGTATCCCCCGCCCTCTTGCTGGCAGCTCTAGACGACCACCTTCTCAGCCCCACCCCCTTCTATATCTCGACCCACTTCACCTCCATCTTCTGGTCACCCTTCTACCTCTACTTCCTCCTCTTCCGGTGCTAGACCTACTACTGCTTCAAGCTCTCCCGCTCCTCCTTCCAGCTCTCTTGCTGATTCCAGACCTCTTTCCCCCTATAAATCTCTTCCTCCCCCGGACTCTCTTCTAATTCTCATAGCTTCCGTGTCGGTCTCCGCAGCTTTTGCAGTCCTTGATGCTCCCTCCTCCACTGAGTTTACTGTTGACATCGGCTACCTCACCGACATTCTCCTCCACAACATCAAATCTCTATTCCCTTCTTGCTCTCTATCCATCGCTTCTCTCAAACACTACATCTATCAGACAGTCGGGAACAACTCCAGCTTCAACGACACCCAGAATTCCACTCAGCAAGCTACCAAGAAAGTCTAAGCTTATTGTCCTTTCTATCCGCTTACTACTCGTTCTACCACTTCTTCTTAATGGATACAAATGTTGGTCATATCAATATTCGTTCCCTCCGTAATTCCAAACCCATTCAAGCTCATTTCCTTCGTCACTACAACATTAATGTTCTCTCCATCAATGAGAAACTTCCCCAGAATTATAACTTCAGCATCCGCGGCTACAACTTCTTTCATCCCTCCCTAGGCAATCCTTCCCATGGGGCTGGAGTAACTTTTCTCGTCAAAACCTCTATCTCCGCTACCCTCATTGCCACTCCTTCCATCCCTAATTGCAACAAAAACCTCACTATTCAGATTCACTCTCCCTCCTCCAACTGTTTTTTCCTTCTGACCACTGTTTACTGCCCTCCTAATGCTACTCTGGATACTTCTCTTTTACTCTCTAAACTCAACTCCCCCCTTCCAAGCCTTCTTTTTGGGGATCTTAACTCCAGACATATTTCCATGGGTGACTCCCAAGTCCAACAGGAACGGCAAGCTTCTGGTTCGTACCATCACACCCTCTACCCACTCTATCCTTAATCCCTATGGACACCCAACTTATTAGCACCCCTCGGGCAGCACCTCTATCCTGGACTATATCCTTGCTAACTCCCATGCTACTCCTCTACTTCAAAATGTCACTACTTGCCATGACCTTAGCAGTGAACATTTTCCTATTCTTATCTCTACCAGCCCTTTATCCTTCCAGTCTGTGCCTGGCCCTCATTACAACAAAGATATCCCTCTCTTTTCTAAACCCAACTGGGTCAATTTCCGTTCTTATCTTTCTTCACTCCCCTTTCCTACAACCCTTCCCACTACAGCTGAGAAGGTTGATCAACAGATTTCCATACCCACATCTAATATTCAATCTGCAATCTCTTAGTGCATCCCTACTTTTACCCCCCGTCCTCATCGCTTACCCCTTCCTCGCCACATACTTGCCCCTATCCAAAATAAACGCCGCCTACGGAGACATTATCAAAACCATCCCAATCCCCATGTCAAAACCCGTATCAACTCTCTTGGCCACAAAATTATCATCGCCATCAAACTTAAGAAGAAATCCAGAGTGGGAGGCTGCCTGTTAAGCTCTTCATCACACCAAGGACCCTAGGAAGTTTTGGAATAAGTTCAAATCGCTTTCTGGCTCCAGAACTTCGTCCACTATTTCACCTCTTAAAGCCTCTTCCACTGACCCCTCTTTTGTCTATGACATCCAAGCTAAGGTTGATCTACTTAAACTGACCTTGTGTAACATTCAACAACTTCCCCTTCATCCTACCTTTCTTCAATGACAATTCTCAATCCTTCACTTATGCCCACCGCTCCTTCCGGTTCCCCACTGGATGCCCCCATCACTTTGACCGATGTCCTCCAGGCTCTTAAATGCACTCGCAACACTGCCCCGGGCCCTGATCGTATACACTATATCATTCTTAAAATCTTAATGTACATTCCCTTACCCATCTTCTGATTCTTTACAATGTTTCTCCCTCTTTGGGTTACTTTTCCTCCAGCTGGAAGTCGGGGAAAGTTATATACTTTCCCAAACCTAGCAAAGACCCCAGCAGCCCTCGCAACTATCGCCCAATCACCCTTCTTCCGACACTGGGTAAGATTTTCGAGAAGGTACTTGCCAAGCGCATTTCCGACTACATGAAAACCAACGACCTCTTCAACCCTTACCAGTTCAATTTCCGTCCTAACAGATCCACCACTGACCCGCTTCTTCTTTTCACTGAAAGTATATTCTCTTACATCAATCGTAACATTCCTTCTCTAGCTTTCTTCCTCGATGTAGAAAGAGCTTTTGATGCTGTTTGGCACAATGGTTTACGCTACAAACTTCTCTCTCCCGCTCTAGCTTCCCCGCTTGTATTATACGCCTCCTCTCTTCTTTCCTCTCCAACAGACTTGCTTTTTCTGAGTTTTTTGGGTACCGCTCCACCACCTACACTCCCAACGCAGGGGTCCCCCAAGGCTCTACTCTCAGCCCCATTCTATTCAACATCTTCGTTAACAACGTGCCTGCCCCACATGGTAACATCCGTCTCTCTCAGTTCGCTGATGATATTGCCATCGTGTCCCTGATTTTTCGCCCCACTCAACGAGTCTCTACCGTACAATCCTACCTCAATAGCATCATCAACTGGTGCTCTACTTGAAGAATCAAAATCAAAGACAGTCTCCCTCCCCTTCTACAATCGTAGGATTGTTAATGCCAAGAGGTTCCCCATGGTCCATACCCATGGGGCACCTGTACCACACTCCTTCAAAGCCACTTTCCTTGGGCTCACCTTCACCAGCAACTTTCGCCTTTACCCCTGGCTTACCCACATCAGGGCCTCTCACTCCAAAGGCCGCCGTCGCCTCGCTTAACTGTGTAAGGTCTCTTCCTCAACTCTATCTTCTATTAAATCTCTCCTCACTCTCTACAAAACTTTCGTACGCCCTATCTTCCAGTATGGCCTCCCAGCCATTTTCAACGCTCCTTCTAAGTACGTTGCCAAACTCCAAATCATCCAGAATAAGTCCCTTCAGCTGGCTCTGAGACTCCCCCGCAGAACTCGTCTCCCTGACCCCCACTCCCGGGCTAACGACCCCTTCTCAGAGACAGGTTCAATCATCGCATGGACAACCAGCTTAATGATGATAATCAACGCAACAACCCCAACTCACACAGCTGTTAGACCTTCACACCGGCCCCTCTTGTTACTCTTCACCCCTACTTCTCCCCCCCCTCACCTGGTCATCCCTCCTTACTAGTTTTTTTTTTTTTTTCCCCTCCCCCACCCACCGCTGCTCTTTGCCCAGTCGTCTCATCTCATCCCTCCTCACCCTTTTGGCCTCACACGCCGTGTTGGTTAGCTTCAAGTCCAGTTGTCATTGTTTGATTCTTTTCCTGAGTTGTTTTTCATCTTTATGTTTGTCTGTCTGTATGTATTTTATCATCCTCGGTAATGTTTAGCAGAACCTGGCAGTCACCTCTGGTGATTGATGGGAAAATGCAGGTAACTAACGCGTCTGTCCGTTAATGTTGTGTATTCAATTGTTGTTGTTGTTGTGCAGTTATCAGTCCTATACCCATTCACACATATCACAATAAGGGGGTTCCAGGAAAGTGCCATAATAAAGGGTACCCATTCACTCATATCCAATAAGGGGGTTTCAGGGAGCGAGAGAGGTCTGGTGCCATAATAAAGGGTACCCATTCACACATATCACGATAAGAGGGTTCCAGGAAGCGAGAGAGGTTGTCTAGTGCCATAATAAAGGGTATGCAGGATCACAAGAAGCCTCGTTAAGGAGTTTGTCAGAAAATTTGATCCCTAATCTACTAGTACCAAATTTTCTGATTTTTCAGTGTGATGATTCAAAATTTATGATTTTTCGGAATCATTATCAATGCTAAACTTTCCGAATTTCTTGGCTACAAATTAAATTTTGTAATTTAGAGTGTAGAGGAGGCGTTTTTTTTAAATATTTATGAAGGATTTACTAAAAGTTCATCTCATGCTCTGTGTTTTATTGCTGATTATAGGTATACCTTCAGTGCCATCGGAAGGTATTCAATAATTATCTCTAAGACTATCAAAGAGAGCACACCTATACGTATAGACCTGGACTTTAAATAGACCTTGCAATAAGGAAAGCAAGACACAACCTAATTAGTATTTCCTGTATTTACAACCTATGTTTTATTTCATATTTTCAATTCTGAATATATAATACAAAAAGATTGTGATACCTGGAGAACAAACAAACAAATGTCATACACTACAGAATACAAGTCATTCAACTTTGGTATCGTCTTATCTGATATTCTATGTGCTATAATCTTGTGAGAGGCAGATCTTGTAAGAGGCGGTTCTTGTGAGAGGCGGTTCTTGTGAGAGGCGGTTCTTGTGAGAGGCGGGTCTTGTGAGAGGCGGATCTTGTGAGAGGCGGATCTTGTGAAAGGTGGATCTTGTGAGAGGCGGATCTTGTGAAAGGCAGATCTTGTGATGCTTACAGAGGATGGTGGATTTAATAACAGAGGTAAAGGGATTTAATTATCCCCTTAAATTCTAGGATTGGGTCAATTTTAATTGTAATTAATTTTGATTATATTGTAATTACAATTCAAAATCATCAGAGGTTAAATTTGCAATTCTTATTTCATTTATTTATATTTTTTGGAGGGGGAAGGGGACGGGGTTGTTATTGTAATTTGATATTTTTAAAGGATATAACTGAAATTGTTATTGATTCTTATAACTAAACACAACCCTGATTGTGACATGCAACCTTGCTATTTCATTCCCTAAAATAACAAACAAAGACACTTATTTTACTCAAAGTGGCTGATAGCAGGAGTCTACTCATCAGAAGGCTACTTGTAGACCTATCATGTATTTTAATGAATATCTGTCAAAATATTTTTCACAATCAATGAAAGTGTAAGCAATAGCATCTAAATAAAATAGAGAATTGTGACTAATATTTAGAAAAATTCACCATTTGAAGAATGCAAACTTACAATTACATTATATGAAATACATCTTTCACATTACTCAATTCACAGGTCTGGGTACTCAACATAATACACAAGAGTTCGATATGATTGATCTATTTTGGCCAAAATGGCTGTATACTGTAACTAAACTAAGGTTCAAATGCCCATTCTTTTCTGACTGTACTATGTCAAGTTTACTATTACCTTCAAGAACATATCTGATTACAAATATTTCAGCACACTACTAAAAATACCCCATTACCCATTGAGAGGCACTGAGCTAAATTGATTAAAAATCCAGTAAAATACATGATGAAAGCAACAAATTTCATCAAAATTGGTTAAAAATGGTTCATTTAAATGTATTTAGTGTGCAAATGTGGGTAAATATGCAAATTTTTGTGTTACTCTTGTGATGTATGAATGGGACATTAGGCTCAATTTTCTTCATGCTCTACTATGCATGAACACATCTCATTTGAGACAAAATTTCAAAACCAACACTGTGTTGGTTTTGGAGAAACAATCATCATATGCCTCGCTATGGTCACATTGTATGATCAAGTCTACAGCAAATCATTTCCACGATGGGTGTAGCCAGCAATATGGATTGAGGTGGTTGTAGCGATGTTCCAACATTGTGTCAAAATAGCGGTCTTTAAACTTTTCAGAGCATAAATTTGATTAAAGAGCAAAAAAAGTCATCATTGCCTCGATATCTGCATCTTTTATCAAAATTTCTGGAACTTTTGGGTGGCCGATGGGGGAGTAGGTGGTTTAACGACCTGTCTAACCCCCCTAGCTACACCAGGGTTAGGAAGGAAAAAAAAAGTCACTCGCCCGAGGCTTAAATAAGAATGGCAAGTACCACAGCATATCATAATGTTTCTACTTGCCACCTTTATTATTTGCTCACCTATGGTGAGCAGGTGAGTGGTTTTACCAAGTCTGAGCTACACCCATGAGGATTATAATATCTTCATGAGGATTATAATATCTCCATGAGGTTTATAATATCTCCATGAGGATTATAATATCTCCATGAGGTTTATAATATATTCATGAGGATTATAATATCTCCATTTAAAAAATGAAGCAATTGCAACTTAAAATTACAGTTATAAATCAAAGTTTTATTCAGGAACTGAACTCAGTACCTCTGAATATGAAACTGAAAATGACAGTAGGGATATATAATGCACCTCATTTTTTTTTTATCAAGCTAAGTTACTCCCCATGTCACATTTAAAAACTATGAAATAATCAGCTTTTTCCCACTCTTTGTGGCCACATTTAAAGGTGAAAGGGGTAACTTATTCCATAATATATGACAAAGGACATACTATATATGATAAAACATACTATAATCCGTAACCTTGGTGTCACTTTCAGTTCTTCGCTTTCCTTATCCAGCCATGTTGATGCTCTACGTCGGTCAATAATTTACCACATAAGAAACCTCTGGCGTATTCGAAGATTTATCGACACAAACACATGTCACCACCTAGTTCGTGCTTTAATCACATCCAGGTTGGACTACTGCAACTCACTCTTTACTGTTATGTCTCGTAGAGACTTGACAAAGATTGCAGCGTCTCCGGAATAGAGCAGCGCGTCTGATATTCGGTGTTGGTAAACAAACTGATCCAGGTCCATTGATCAGCAAGCTACACTGGCTACCAATATCAAAACGGATCACCTACAAAACCCTACTCTCTATCTACAAAATCCTGAATGGTGAGGCGCCTTGGTATTTAAAGGATATGATCAAGCTAAGAAAATCCACACGTAAACTCAGATCAAGTAATGACTCCACCCGACTTCACATACCCATATCCAATTCTGCCATAGGTGACAAAAGATTTGAAATACTTGCATCCAGATCCTGGAACACTTTACCCACCCACATGAGAACTTCTCCATCCACCACAGTATTAAAAAAACTCTTAAAGACCCACTTAATTTGATATTTTTCATTTTGTTTTTATTTTACTTTGTAAGCGCCATGGTACTTTGGTAAATGGCATTTTTAAATAACATTTATAATTATTATTATTATAACATACCAGATATGATATAACATACTATACATGATATAACATACTATATATGATATAACATACTATACATGATATAATATACTATATACATGTATGATATAACATACTATATACATGTATGATACAACATACTATACATGATATAACACACTATATATGATATAACATACTATACATGATATAATATACTATATACATGTATGATATGACATACTAATACATATATGATATAACATACTATACATGATATAATATACTATATACATGTATGATATGACATACTAATACATATATGATATAACATACTATATACAATATAACATACTATACATGATATAACACACTATATACATGTATGATATAACATACTATATACATGTATGATATGACATACTATATACAATATAACATACTATACATGATATAACATACTATATACATGTATGATATGACATACTAAATATGATCTCCATTTAATACTTTGATCAGTTTTTAATTTAGGCATGAAGCTTTGTGATGTATGTATGATGCCTGAGACTTATAAATGCTGTAAAATGGTCAATGTTTAATTGTTATTAATTAAATTTGATGTTTTTTAATATATCAGCTAATGTTGCCTCTACCGTCCATATACATACAAGCAGAAATGAACTGTATGAACGTCTTAAACCACCTGAGGCTGTTTATTTCTCCTGATCATTTAAAATGATTAACCTTTAAAGACCTGGTCTGTTTCCTGCAAGTGTTTTCAGTTGTTTCAACACCATATCCATTAGTTTCTTCCGGTCACGTTCATTCTTCTTGAAAGTTGCTAATAAATTCTTCTTTTTATCTGTTTCTCTCATTCTGTAGGTATGAATTACAAATGATAGTTTTCATTAAATGTAAATACCAAACCTCTACTTTCTAGCAATGTTTTATGAATAAAAATACATTCCACAAGTTTGTGTTGTCATAATTAAGGAAGGTAATTCAGATTGACCATAATGAAATAACAATTAGAAGAAAATCAATGCAATGTTCATTCTTCTTTTTTGTGTTAAGAATAAGAGGACAGTAATTGGTAGCAAATATTTTAAATGAATATTTTTTTTGGTATACATCTGTTGTCATTACTGTGGAGGGATAGGGTGGGTATCTATTGTCATTACTGTGGAGGGAGAGGGTGGGTGTGGAGGGAGAGGGTGGGTATGGAGGGGAGGGGGTTGGGGGAGAAAATTAATATAAATAGATTGAAGATAATGAAATAAGAATTACAAGCAAATCAATGCAATGGTTTTGCTTCTTTATATTACAAATAGAAGGAGAGTAATTGGCAATTGCTAGCAATATTTCATGAATTCAAAGATATTCCACACCTATGTTGTCATTTTGGAGAAGGGAAGGGGGGGGGGGGGAACAATAGAGATAGAACAAAATAAAAATAAGAATCAAATCATTGCAATGACTTTTATTCTTTTTCTTGTTAAACATGAGAGTGCAGGTCAAATGATATGAATATAGTTCATCAGATGAATAAAGGATGTTCACGCCTTAGAAATAACAGTAAACAAAGAATGCTGCAACTCGATCACCAAATGAAGCCAACATGTATTTCTGAAAGTCACACAAATCACGATTTTCCCTATTGACTGCAATGATACTAGCGATAAAAGTTACGGTAGGCTTGATGTATTCTGCCATTTTGCATGGCCTAAGATTAAAATTCGGCCCAAAATTCCACATTTTGTTTTAGGATGACAAAGGTTTTCCCAATGACCTAATAATATCTAGAATACCAAAAGTTACAAAACATATTTGAGAAAGAAAAAAATTGAAGCGACAGTTTTTTAAATATAGTGACAATCATATTTCTTTATCTCATTAAAATCACGAATTGGGTGACTTTCGTCAATACACATTGGCTTCACTCGTTAATACTGCAGTCATTGGCAGCTCAGCATTCTCCGTTTGTACTTCTATGGTTCACGCATATCTAAGATCTTCTGCAATGTGATTAGACGAGAGGGGACCCACTCCTAATGTTTATTGTACATTATCCTCTGTCAAACAGATGTGGACAAAGTAATAGTTATAGAGAATTGTTCCACTTTTTCATAGGAATTACATTTCTCACGTTATTTCAATTGTGTAATTCTATTTTAGATTAAAAAACTTACAAAGAAAAATATTGCATTTGTTTGTTCTTTTTTCCTTAATTTCAAATCTACAAGGATTCACGGACTTACAGCTTTCCCTCTCGTCCATATTCCCGGGGATAATGTACATATAATGTTTATACGCTATTGCTGCGTCAGCTAAAAAAGCCCAACCCAACATTACCCCATGGCAAAGGGACTGTACAGAAAGCTGTTCGTCCATACACCCTTAATTGTTCCATGCAGTTGCCTTCAAGGAGGGGGGAGGGGAAGGGAGAAGGGGTAAATAGAGACTAAAGATTATGAGATAGAATAGGATATACAGTACCATGCTTTTCATCTGCTTTTCAGAGGACAGGTCAACTGATATCATTACAGCTGATAAGATGAATAAATATGACCGTATCCTTTATGGTTCTATGGTAAATACCAGTAAAATATGTAAATTAACACTGGAAAACTTTGTTGCTTACTTTTCAAGAATTGTGATAGCCCGATGAGGGCTGACTCTGTTGTACTTCCTGTTGGGTTGGTTGTAATCCTTTAAATATGCTGACCAATCCCAATCCAGGAACAGATCTAAAAGTTGGCGAAGCTCCAGGAATGTCATCTGAAGGGTACCATCCTTAAATCCAGGGACCGGCTCAGAATTCACAAATTCTAAAAACAAGTATACAAGTGGAAAATCAGTCCATTAACCAGCAATGCATGGATACAAATGTCTGTTATATTATGTTTTATATCATAATTTATTTCAGGTTTGGTGCTGTGTGGCAACAAATACCATTTACTTTGATATTGCCTGACTCAGTAGCATAACTTCTTGTGGAGTAGGGACATAGCTTTTATTTTCTGTTGCGTTGTTTGGAGGGGAGGGGGTAGGGGTAGCCAAACTCTACAAGAAATAATAAAGTGATTAAGCCTATAGGCATTTACTTTTGCTTTCGATATTTCCTGACTCAGTAGCATAACTTCTTGTGGAATAGGGACATAGCTTTCATTTTCTGTTGTGTTGTTTGGGGAGAGGGAGGGGGGGGGGGGGTAGGGGAGGGGTAGCCAAACTCTACAAGAAATAATAAAATGATTAAGCCTATAGTGACTAAAAATCAACAACTTCTAACTCAAGTAGGGTGCTACAATAAATACAATATTTCTTCTCCAACACTTTCATGAAAACCCATTATATTGTAATATACAAATCAAAAGGGGAGAGGGAGGGGGCTGCTGCTCCCTGTTCTCACCTCTGGCTACATTCCTGTTGTAGAAACAGGTTATTACAACCACTCTTCACAAAAAAAAAATGAAAGTTTTTGAACAGGTATACATTTTTTCTCTTTTATTTCCGGGAATATACAAAGAATTTAGAATAAGTCATTTCTAAAATAGCATATATTCCATAATTCAATCAGATATTTTGAGATGGAAAATGATGAAATCTACATCACGGATAGAAAAAAACTCACGTTCACACTGTATGACATCTAAACTAAACTGCTGTAGAGCACCGATAGAGATAAACTTGGTGTTATCGTCCAGGAGAAATTCCATGAGAGATTGAGCTAAATGCTTACATGTGGACATACATGCAGTAATGGCTACCTTACTCTATAGGAATGAGAAAGAACAACAAGTGAATTATACATTTTGAAAACTTAAATCAAATGAAAATTAAATAATTTATGGTAATTCATGTTGCAAAATAGTTTCAAATATGATAAAGAAAAATATGAGAACAAATTAGCATTTTGAGAACTCTTGTGATCTACCAAGCAATGGTAATGAAAAAATAGATGCATATATTCAAAGTATATAAACTCATTATGCAAAATTTATGTAAATTAAAGATGGCAGATTTATAGTTTGTCCCACAGATCTGAATAAAAATATTTTTCTGTAAGATAGAAATAATAATTGATCACAACTGTTACCTTAGATGTTAAGATTTAGCATCATGGTAGAATTTTGATCATATGACCACTAAAAGAACTTTGACATGGAACTAGCTTTTCAAATAATGAGGTACCTTGTGTGACCTGTAATGAATGTACGTGATTGGTTAGTTAACCTCAAGAGTGTTTTAGATAATGGGGTACATGAACAGTTTACCAGAAGTAGTTCAGTGTACAATCTGCACATGCTGTGTAACAGTTTGTTGGTTTGGTGATATCCAACCCAAATGCCAAGAGTCTGTGGTACATCTTCCTCCTGATACATATCGGTATCACCTGCCCCGACAGCCCCTGGCTTCATTCAAATATGCATTTCAAAATTTCTCTATGATTGTCGTTTTATATTTTCAAGTTGTATGTTTTGCTTTCAAATTATTTATTTTACTGTGGGGCAAAATATTACTTTCAAATTTACAATAAGTCACACCCACCCAACAACATCACAATCACAGAATATATTGTTTCAGTACACCTCTCATGAGATACTGTTTACAAACAACTTTATATATATTTTGTTTCAGTACACCTCTCATGAGATACTGTTTACAAACAACCTTATATATATTTTGTTTCAGTACACCTCTCATGAGATACTGTTTACAAACAACCTTATATATTTTGTTTTAGTACACCTTTCATAAGATACTGTTTACAAACAACTGTATATATATTTTGTTTCAGTACACCTCTCATGAGATACTGTTTACAAACAACCTTATATATTTTGTTTTAGTACACCTTTCATGAGGTACTGTTTACAAACAACCTTATATATTTTGTTTCAGTACACCTTTCATGAGGCACTGTTTACAAACAACCTTATATATTTTGTTTCAGTACACCTCTCATGAGATACTGTTTACAAACAACCTTATATATTTTGTTTCAGTACACCTTTCATGAGGTACTGTTTACAAACAACCTTATAAATTTTGTTTCAGTACACCTCTCATGAGATACTGTTTACAAACAACTTTATATATATTTTGTTTCAGTACACCTCTCATGAGATACTGTTTACAAACAACTTTATATATATTTTGTTTCAGTACACCTCTCATGAGATACTGTTTACAAACAACCTTATATATTTTGTTTTAGTACACCTTTCATAAGATACTGTTTACAAACAACTGTATATATATTTTGTTTCAGTACACCTCTCATGAGATACTGTTTACAAACAACCTTATATATTTTGTTTTAGTACACCTTTCATGAGGTACTGTTTACAAACAACCTTATATATTTTGTTTCAGTACACCTTTCATGAGGCACTGTTTACAAACAACCTTATATATTTTGTTTCAGTACACCTCTCATGAGATACTGTTTACAAACAACCTTATATATTTTGTTTCAGTACACCTTTCATGAGGTACTGTTTACAAACAACCTTATAAATTTTGTTTTAGTACACCTCTCATGAGATACTGTTTACAAACAACTTTATATATATTTTGTTTCAGTACACCTCTCATGAGATACTGTTTACAAACAACTTTATATATATTTTGTTTCAGTACACCTCTCATGAGATACTGTTTACAAACAACCTTATATATTTTGTTTTAGTACACCTTTCATAAGATACTGTTTACAAACAACTGTATATATATTTTGTTTCAGTACACCTCTCATGAGATACTGTTTACAAACAACCTTATATATTTTGTTTTAGTACACCTTTCATGAGGTACTGTTTACAAACAACCTTATATATTTTGTTTCAGTACACCTTTCAAACAACCTGAGGCACTGTTTACAAACAACCTTATATATTTTGTTTCAGTACACAAACAACTTTCATGAGGTACTGTTTACAAACAACCTTACATATTTTGTTTCAGTACACCTTTCATGAGAGTACTGTTTACAAACAACCTTATATATTTTGTCTCAGTACACCAACCTCATGAGATACTGTTTACAAACAACCTTATATATTTTGTTTCAGTACACCTTTCATGAGGTACTGTTTACAAACAACCTTATATATTTTGTTTCAGTACACCTTTCATGAGGCACTGTTTACAAACAACCTTATATATTTTGTTTCAGTACACCTCTCATGAGATACTGTTTACAAACAACCTTATATATTTTGTTTCAGTACACCTTTCATGAGGTACTGTTTACAAACAACCTTATAAATTTTGTTTCAGTACACCTCTCATGAGATACTGTTTACAAACAACCTTATAAATTTTGTTTCAGTACACCTTTCATGAGGCACTGTTTACAAACAACCTTATATATTTTGTTTCAGTACACCTTTCATGAGGCACTGTTTACAAACAACCTTATATATTTTGTTTCAGTACACCTCTCATGAGATACTGTTTACAAACAACCTTAAATATTTTGTTTCAGTACACCTTTTATGAGGTACTGTTTACAAACAACCTTATAAATTTTGTTTCAGTACACCTCTCATGAGATACTGTTTACAAACAACCCTATATATTTTGTTTCAGTACACCTTTCATGAGGTACTGTTTACAAACAACCTTATAAATTTTGTTTCAGTACACCTCTCATGAGATACTGTTTACAAACAACCTTATATATTTTGTTTCAGTACACCTTTCATGAGGCACTGTTTACAAACAACTTTATATATTTTGTTTCAGTACACCTCTCATGAGATACTGTTTACAAACAACTTATATATTTTGTTTCAGTACACCTTTCATGAGGTACTGTTTACAAACAACCTTATATATTTTGTTTCAGTACACCTTTCATGAGGCACTGTTTACAAACAACCTTATATATTTTGTTTCAGTACACCTCTCATGAGATACTGTTTACAAACAACCTTATATATTTTGTTTCAGTACACCTTTCATGAGGTACTGTTTACAAACAACCTTATAAATTTTGTTTCAGTACACCTCTCATGAGATACTGTTTACAAACAACCTTATATATTTTGTTTCAGTACACCTTTCAAGAGGTACTGTTTACAAACAACCTTATATATTTTGTTTCAGTACACCTTTCATGAGGTACTGTTTACAAACAACCTTACATATTTTGTTTCAGTACACCTTTCATGAGGTACTGTTTACAAACAACCTTATATATTTTGTTTCAGTCCACCTTTCATGAGGTACTGTTTACAAACAACCTTATAAATTTTGTTTCAGTACACCTCTCATGAGATACTGTTTACAAACCTTATATATTTTGTTTCAGTACACCTTTCATGAGGTACTGTTTACAAACAACCTTATATATTTTGTTTCAGTACACCTTTCATGAGGTACTGTTTACAAACAACCTTATATATTTTGTTTCAGTACACCTTTCATGAGGTACTGTTTACAAACAACCTCATATATTTTGTTTCAGTACACCTTTCATGAGGTACTTTTTACAAACAACCTTATATATTTTGTTTCAGTAAACCTCTCATGAGATACTGTTTATAAACAACTTGATAAATATTTTGTTTCAGTACACCTTTCATAAGATACTGTTTACAAACAACTTTATACATATTTTGTTTCAGTACACCTTTCATGAGATACTGTTTACAAACAACTTTATATATATTTTGTTTCAGTATACCTTTCATGAGATACTGTTTACAAACAACTTTATGTATATTTTGTTTCAGTACACCTTTCATGAGGTACTGTTCTACAAACAACTTCATACATATTTTGTTTCAGTGCACCTTTTGTAAGATACTGTTTACAAACAACTTTATACATATTTTGTTTTAGTACACCTTTCATGAGGTACTGTTTACAAACAACTATATATATACTTTGTTTTAGTACACCTTTCATAAGATACTGTTTACAAACAACTTTATATATAGTTTGTTCCAGTGCACCTTTCATAAAATACTGTTTACAAACAATTTTATATATATTTTGTTTCAATACACCTTTCATGAGGTACTGTTTACAAACAACTTTATAAATATTTTGTTTCAGTACAGCTTTCATGAGGTACTGTTTACAAACAACTACATATATATATATTTTGTTTCAGTACAGCTTTCATGAGGTACTGTTTACAAACAACTTGATATATATTTTGTTTCAATACACCTTTCATGAGGTTCTGTTTACAAACAACTTTATATATATTTTGTTTCAGTACACCTTTTATGAGGTACTGTTTACAAACAACTTTTCATATAATTTGTTTCAGTACACCTTTCATGAGGTACTGTTTACAAACAACTTTATATATTTTGTTTCAGTACACCTTTCATGAGGTACTGTTTACAAACAACTTTATATATATTTTGTTTCATACACCTTTCATGAGATACTGTTTACAAACAACTTTGCAAAATTTGATAAACCCACCCCTACCCTCTCCACCCATTGCCATACAAATCGAAACTTTCATCTCAACAATTTTCTACACTTTAAAACATTGTTTATAAGGTAAATCATTCTTAAGTTTTCTGAAAAACTACACTTTCACAAAACAATAGAACATCCAAAAATGAGTTACCAAAGAGCAATTACAGCAAAAAGGATTTTAAAGACACCCTGCCCACCCCTATCAAACATAAAAGACACCCTCCCACCCTACCCCTATCAAACGTAAAAGACACTCTGACCACCACACCCCTATCAAACGTAAAAGACACTCTGACCACCACACCCCTATCAAACGTAAAAGACACTCTGACCACCACACCCCTATCAAACGTAAAAGACACCCTGCCCACCCCACCCCTATCAAACATAAAAGACACGCTGCCCACCCCACCCCTATCAACCGTAAAAGACACCCTGCCCACCCCACCCCTATCAAACATAAAAGACACCCTGCCCACACCACCCCTATCAAACATAAAAGACACCCTGCCCACACCACCCCTATCAAATATAAAGACACTCTGCTCATTCCACCCCTATCAAACATAAAAGACACCCTGCCCACCCCACCCCTATTAAACATAAAAGACACTCTGCCCACCCCACCCCTATCAAACGTAAAAGAAACCCCTCCCACCCTACCCCTATCAAACGTAAAAGACACCCTGCCCACCCCACCCCTATCAAACATAAAAGACACCCTGCCCACACCACCCCTATCAAATATAAAGACACTCTGCTCATTCCACCCTATCAAACATAAAAGACACCCTGCCCACCCCACCCTATTAAACATAAAAGACACTCTGCCCACCCCACCCCTATCAAACGTAAAAGAAACCTCCCACCCTACCCTATCAAACGTAAAAGACACCCTACCCACCCCACCCCTATCAACTGTAAAAGACACCCTGCCCACCCCACCCCTATCAAACATAAAAGACACCCTGCCCACACCACCCTATCAAACATAAAAGACACCCTGCCCACACCACCCCTATCAAATATAAAGACACTCTGCTCATTCCACCCTATCAAACATAAAAGACACCCTGCCCACCCCACCCCTATTAAACATAAAAGACACCCTGCCCACCCCACCCCTATTAAACATAAAAGACACTCTTCCCACCCCACCCCTATCAAACGTAAAAGAAACCCTCCCAAATCAAACGTAAACACCTCCCACCCCACCCCTATCAAACATAAAAGACACCCTGCAACCACGACAAACCCTATCAAACATAAAGACACCCTGACACCCTATTAAAACATAAAAGACACCACCCACACCACCCCTATCAAACATAAAAGACACCCTGCCCACACCACCCCTATCAAATATAAAGACACTCTGCTCATTCCACCCCTATCAAACATAAAAGACACCCTGCCCACCCCACCCCTATTAAACATAAAAGACACCCTGCCCACCCCACCCCTATTAAACATAAAAGACACTCTTCCCACCCCACCCCTATCAAACGTAAAAGAAACCCTCCCACCCTACCCCTATCAAACGTAAAAGACACCCTGCCCACCCCACCCTTATCAAACATAAAAGACACCCTGCCCACACCACCCCTATCAAATATAAAGACACTCTGCTCATTCCACCCTATCAAACATAAAGACACCCTGCCCACACCACCCCTATCATAAAAGACACTCTGCACCCCACCCCTAAAACATAAAAGACACCCTGCCCACACCACCCCTATCAAACATAAAAGACACCCTAACCACCCCTATCAAATATAAAGACACTCTGCTCATTCCACCCCTATCAAACATAAAAGACACCCTGCCCACCCCACCCCTATTAAACATAAAAGACACCCTGCCCACCCCACCCCTATTAAACATAAAAGACACTCTGCCCACCCCACCCCTATCAAACGTAAAAAGAAACCCTCCCACCCTACCCCTATCAAACGTAAAAGACACCCTGCCCACCCAATTCCTATCAAACATAAAAGACACTCTGCCCACCCCACCCCTATCAAACGTATACTTTCAACTTACATCTCAGCAATTTTCTACACTTTGACACAATATTTATAAGAAGCTAAACTCAATCTAACTATTCTTAAAATATACACTTTACAAAGCAAAAGAAAATCCCTAATTTACATTCCATGATCCATAATTAATCCATTAATTTACAAAATACAATTTTAGCTTTTTATCTTGCAAAGAGATATCAAACCCACTGCTCCACGCTCCCCAAAAACTTACTTTCAAGTTACATCTAAAGAATTTGATATGGTACATTCTTTACAAGAAGCTAGACATCATTCAAAGTATTCTGATCAAAACGATAGATAATTCATACTTGAGTTTACAAAGAGGGTGGATTGCATGATCAACATTTCATGTACATTTGCAAATAAACAAGAAAATGAATATCACACTATATTTTCATGCAAATTTTTTTCAAGTTTGATACAATGCTTTCATGTTAGGAATTTCTGTTATAAAGGAAAACAAAACAAAAACTGCAGAAGATGTAAACAAATAGAATGGGCTGTAAATTTCAAATAAAAGAGAAAATATGGACTTCATTAATTTTCTTAATAACAGCAAAATTAATAAAAGGTTATAATCAAAATTTAAAATCTTATTTTGAAAACAAAAAACATTTCTCCAATTGTGCTACCTACTAAAATGCATTCAAAATATTATTCTTTTTATTACACAAAAGTTACAAAATATACTAGGAACAATGGTTGGTAGTTTACGTCATATCTCTACACATACCAATAAGTTCAAATTAAAATGAAAGCATGGAAGAACTACTACCTTTGACACATAATAATGGACATTTTTCTTAGTTGAATGATTTTATTTGATTTGACAGTTATGTGTGGAAAATATGATAAGCATGTAAAGCAAGAATTTCTGTTAAATGCACAAAAAACTCGCTGGCTTAAAACATGGGAATCTTGCTCCATATGTACCTACCAAAGTAAAAAATAACTCCACTGGTTAATTACTGAACCTTCACCACAACATGCTATCAACCATTGTCAGACCACGACTGCAAAGACACATGTGCTTCACTCAATTCCAGTCCGTAAAGGGTTTAATAAAAACACTTGATGGACCACGCCCTTAGAAATGGAACCTGCACTTCACTCAATTTTAATCTGACAAGGGTAAATGGTAACCCTTGTCAGACCATGCCTGGGAAGGGAACCTGCACCGCTCTCAATTTCAGTCTGACAAGTGTAAATGGTAACCCTTGTCAGACCATGCCTAGGAAGGGAACCTGCACTGCTCTCAATTTCAGTCTGACAAGTGTAAATGGTCACCCTTGTCAGATCATGCCTGGGAAGGGAACCTGTGCCACTCTCAATTTCAGTCTGACAAGTGTAGATGGTCACCCTTGTCAGACCATGCCTGGGAAGGGAACCTGCACTGCTCTCAATTTCAACCTGACAAGTGTAAATGGTAACCCTTGTTAGACCATGCCTAGAAAGGAACCTGTGCTGCTCTTCATTTCAGTCTGGCATGTGTAAATGGTAACTCTTGTCAGACCATGCCTGGGAAGGGAAGCTGAGCTTCACTCAATTTCAGTCTGACAAGTGTAAATATAAACCCTTGTCAAGTCATGCCTGGGAAGGGAACCTGCGCCGCTCTCCATTTTAGTCTGACAAGTGTGAATGGTAACTCTTGTCAGACCATGCCTGGGAAGGGAACCTGCGCTTCACTCAATTTCAGTCTGACAAGTGTAAATGGTAACCCTTGTCAGACCATGCCTGGAGAAGAAACCTGCGCTGCTCACAATTTCAGTCCAACATTCAAGGGTTGATAATAACTGTTGTTGGACCATGCTTGCAAAGGGAACCTGTGCCTCTCTCAATCTGACAAGGGTAAAAATCAGAAAGAATGATGCAGGAATACACTTTCTTGTTTAGATTTATGAACACGCAGTAGATTTGTTTGCATGTGAACATGAGAAGGCCCATACGTGTTTACTTAAGTATGAACATTCATGAATAAGGCACTTTCAAGACATGTAGTACAGCACGGTACAGAATAGAAGACACTGTTCAAAACCTCTCATTCACTTTTGGGATCTAAGGACCCTATGGGGTAAAAGGTCACTGAATCCCCTGACCATTCGGGTCTTGAGCTGTCTTTGGCTAAAAGGGTCAGTTTAAATCTCATGAGTACCTGAGGTTTCAAAGGTCTTTTGGGGTCAGAGGGTTATCATTTTAGATTTCATGGTTATTTTAGGTCTGTGGGTCATGCATGGTAGGTCTCAAGTCCCTGTTGGGTCCAAGGAAGAAATTCCTAACAGGCTTTAAAAATATCCATGACTGGAAACTCTCCATTCCTGGAAATGACTTAATTAAAGATATTGTTCATAGCAACTTCTTATTTTACTTTTTATTATTAATTATTAAGATGAGCAAAACAATCTGCAACTTAAATGAAGCATACTGAATGAGATTATATGTAAGTGGATTATATATAAGTGGATTGGATGTAAAAATAAGTGCGTCCAAGGACAGATCCAGGTGGTATACTTGGAAAGACTGCACCCTCCTCCACAATTTTGTTTCAACTGTTTTAATCTTTACTTTTTCACTCTAATTGACAAGTAAATCCTGCTCTTACACATTCACATTACAGTAGATGATATTAATGACCAGATCAGAATTTTGCAATTTAAATCATCTTTTCATTCGTGGGCCCCTATACCATGCCTGGATCTATCGTTGTGCAAAATAAGGTACACCTGTCATTGACCGAACCAAAATTAGATTGGACCAAATACTCAACCATAGATTTATCTGGAGAAGACCATACCTGCAATGAACAATAAGATCTCCAGTGAGATACCTTATTGCCACCATTCTCATCTAAAATAGTTCACCATTTATTTATCAAATTTTGAATAAAGTCATATTCAATTTAACGGGTTTTTTTTCTCCAATGTAATACTAATTATTTTTCTGTAAAACAGATTCTATATAAGATCACATGACTTAAAAAAAAAAAATGTATTCAGATGTGTTTAATAAGCTTCTCCTTACTAACACCTGCGAACAAGGGCTAAGATATGTTACCGTTGAACAGAGTTGGAATTAATAATAAAATTTCCCAGTTCTGAATAAAGGTGTCGAAAATCTTCCCACAAAAAATTGTGACAAAAATAATATATAAATAATATGTAGTGAATACATCTTTATATGCTTCCCTCTTTCACAATCTAATGTACTGCTCATCACACAATTACATGGGAGACGTTGTTAGAGCACATATTACCATATATATTGTTGTTTGAAAGAAATCTAAAAAAAAAATATCTTCCCGCAAATTCCTGTTTCTGCTGCGGTTATAACCGCCGGAACAATAGATTTACAGGTTTGTGTGTGGAAGACGGAAGACATATTCCAAACTTCTGAGGTGATTCATTGACCTCTCTCTGTACACAAAAGCAGCAAGACCAGTTAACAACACATAACTAGAATCTTAACACTCTGTAGAGTGCATAAGTCTGCCCATGTTCACTCCAGATTCTAGGCCCACCAAGTTATATCCACAAACGATCTCTTGTTCACTGTTGAGCTGTTATCATACCATTTGCATTCTAACAACTTCATGATCTACCTTCTGATCATTGTCTTTAGTTTTATTCTTGCTAAGCATTCATTGTTTGAGTCCTAGTAAGCCCAACTTCACATTCCATCATTTACCTTTAATGCAAAAAGCTTATTGTTTTGATTATAATACCAAAACCACTTGATCTGATTTTCTTTAAGAGTCCAGAAAATGGATTGTATGGATATCCTTTTAGTGCATGAATTCATTGTTCACCACATTCCATTGTAAAGTTTGAACTAGAAGTCTTGACAGATTTCATCCAAAAACATCCCCACCCCTCCAATTGTGCCCTTCCCCTATTCCAATATGTCTCAAATTTTAATCACCTCTTCCTTTTAAATTTTAATCACACACTCAAAATTTAATTCAATCATCAGTTCTTGAGATATCTAGATGGCAAACAGGCAAAAAACAAACAGACAAATAAAACAGGGCAAAAACATAACCTCATCCAACGTCGTTGGCGGAGGTAATCAGTTTTTAGTTATAACAAAGTTCAAAATTAACACTGATTAAGATTTCCCCCTCGTGCAAAAACTACATTGTCATTAATTTAATACTCAATTGTGCATTAGTATTCACTATAGTATTCACTATAGTATTCACTATAGTATTCACTATAGTATCCACTATAGTATTCACTATAGTATCCACTGTAGTATCCACTATAGTATTTACTATTGTATCCACCATAGTATCCACTATGGTATCCACTATAGTATCCACTGTAGTATCCACTATTGTATCCACTATAGTATCCACTATAATATCCACTACAGTATCCACCATAGTATCCACCATGGTATCCACTATGGTATCCACCATAGTATCCACTATGGTATCCACTATAGTATCCACTATAGTATCCACTATAGTATCCACTATAGTATCCACTATAGTATCCACTATTGTATCCACTATTGTATCCACTATTGTATCCACTATTGTATCCACTATAGAATCCACTATAGTATCCACTATAGTATCCACTATTGTATCCACTATAGTATCCACTATAGTATCCACTATAGTATCCACTATAGTATCCACTATAGTATCCACTATAGTATCCACTATAGTATCCACTATAGTATCCACTATAGTATCCACTATCCACTATGGTATCCACCATAGTATCCACTATGGTATCCACCATAGTATCCACTATGGTATCCACTATAGTATCCACTATAGTATCCACTACCACTATAGTATCCACTATAGTATCCACTATAGTATCCACTATAGTATCCACTATAGTATCCACTATAGTATCCACCATAGTATCCACTATAGTATCCACTATAGTATCCACTATAGTATCCACTATAGTATCCACTGTAGAAATTGCAGACTTTCAGCACATGTTTCCTACCACATAAATGTCAATTTCCCAAGACGCTAGCCACCTCCTTTCCTCCAAACCTTGTGGTAGACGACTGAACCATGTTGGATGTACAAAAGAACATGGAGAGCTGTAGCTGCTGACATCACACATTTTCAAATATCTTGAATAATCACAACTAAAATTCAATCAGCTGTAAAATGGTCAATCTTAAACCAATTTTGATGGAATGTTTGCTTTAAGAATTAACAGATATTAAAACAATTGAGCTATTTTTTACGTCTAGTGTCAGCAAGTCTTCACGGAAGCCAATAGGAGCTGAAATCAATCATACAAAATGTATGAATATGCATGATTGCAACATCAGTATGAATATGCATGATTGCAACATCCTCCATTTCATGCTGACAGCTGGTGCAGAGTAAAGCAATGGATTTCTCAAACAACCTTTCTTGCACATGCAAAATCTAAAAAAACTTGCAGCCACATTTGTGTTTTCTTCAACATTAACTTCTGCAAATTGGCATAACAATTTGTGTTTCAAATAATGCATGTTCCAAATAAGTGCAAGAACTGATATGAAAACCCCAAATAAGCTGGTTACATGCGTTGTGATGAGCAATGATTGACCCAACCGTTAGCATTGCCACTTCCATTTGTACGTGCATCACCATTTAAAAAAAAAAATAAAATAAAAAGTTGTATCAAATTAAAAACAGCTAGTGTGCAATCTACTGTAGAACAGTGACATCAAATCCTCACGTTTTCAAAACTGTTCATTTATTTTTGTCAACTATTTTACACTAATTGAAAATATAATTCTTAATTAAATGAAAATTTCTTTACATGGTAAATCATCACAACTTTACCACTCTGTTTTAGTACTTTCCTGACAATGGTTGAAAGCAATAACATCTCAGGGAAAATGCAATAAAATGCAGAACTTTTGGGAAAATGAGGATGTGATGTCACAACTGGTCTAATTTTAGTCTCCTCTGTGAAAATGAAAGAGAAATTTAAACTTGAATACTCCCTTAATGGAATAAGATTTTTGATTGCTTTCTTTACCATTTTGTTTCTTTCATTGTTCTAGTTCATATTAGATGGACTTAATCCTTCAAAGAAATAGTCCTGCCAATTTTAATTTTAATTCATATGATAGAGCGACGATTCTCAATAAGCAACCTGCGGGCCAAATCTGGCCCACCAGTCAACCCAATTTGACCTGCGATTAATAGTCATTGCACATGTAACATCAATTCGAATGAGATTGGCAAAAATTGCAAAATATTCGTTTATTTCCTAGGCAGATCAGCTCACTTAATCAAATAAAATGTTATCTTTAGTTTCGCTATAAATTGGGCTCTTGGCTTCTTAAAGGAAGGTGGATAAGAGAACCGCCAACATCTGACGTACATCCTTCTAATCATGCACGTTCTTAACTTGTTTGTTCTCAGAGATTGTTTGGACAGGTTTTGTTTGTCACATGACGCAGGTTTTGCCACGCGATTGGCCTATGGCTTGAAGCTGTTGTGAAATGATGGCCTTTCGCAAAATCTAATTAAGAACCC
Source organism: Chiridota heheva (assembly GCA_020152595.1). NCBI lineage: Eukaryota > Metazoa > Echinodermata > Holothuroidea > Apodida > Chiridotidae > Chiridota > Chiridota heheva. The sequence continues at coordinate 355,198 of JAIGNY010000356.1, read as the reverse complement.
TTGTGACAGAGGATTGTTAAAGAAACAATTGGTGTAAAAATCAGGTTGACATCTTTTTCCGTTACATTCAAAGAATGTGTTAAAAAGTCACCTCAAAATAAACAGTGTAATGTCATAAAGGCAAATCCTAGACAATTTTTGTATATTTCTTTAAATATTAATTGCCTTTTTTTAAATTACTGGAAGCATTTTTTGTTTAATTATGGGGTTTAACATACGCTTTTAAGAACATGCTTTGCCCAATGTTCATGCACCAAACACTCCAAGCAAATGAAGAACATTTTATTTGCTTTTTTGAAATACATATAAATTGTCTTGGATCTGCCTTTTTAACATCACATTGTGCACTGCGAGGCCACTGCCTTTATGACATCACATTGTACACTGCGAGGCCACTGCCTTTATAACATCACATTGTACACTGCGGAGCCACTGCATTTATGACATCACATTGTACACTGCAAGGCCACTGCCTTTATGACATCACATTGTACACTGCAAGGCCACTGCCTTTATGACATCACATTGTACACTGCAAGGCCACTGCCTTTATGACATCACATTGTACACTGCGAGGCCACTACCTTTCTGACATTACATTGTACACTGAGAGGCCACGCTGATAAAATCTTTAAAATGTAATAAGTCCTAAATGTAATAAGATATGAAGATAGATTTTACACCTTTTTATTTCTTTGAGTCCTCTATCATACAAATAAAAATGACAATGAACAGGAATGTTACTGGACCAAATGCCACTTACTGGGAGATGGTTGAATGCTTTGAAGCTTCCCTCCAAAAACTGTACGATATCTGTGATGTAATCGCTCGCTCTCCATTGGATTCCTCCATGGACCAATCATACGAGCTCAGCTCCAGAAATTCATTCACCTTAACAAAGATTACAAATTTAATATTTAGATTAAAAAAACTCTTGAACCAGAAGAAAGTGCAACTATGAGTCTTTCATTGTTCAGTGGCTTTAAAATACTAAGCACAAAAATACCTCTCAAATCTCATTTGAAATTCAATAACATGTGAGAAAAAGATATTTGCATAATATCAGCATATATCAACATTATTCATAGCAAGATTGTAACTTGTTAAGTTCTTAATATGAACCACATAAGAAATATATTTAGCCCTGATTCCCTTTCAATTTCAGGCAATTTTCTACATAATTTGTGTGGCTAAAGAATTTTTTTTTCTTGCTATTTAGCACTTTTCTCATCACTTTGGCAGTGACGTCCTTCAATCTATGTCAAAAAAGGAAATCAACACAATACTATTTATGTACTTTTTATATTAAAATGAAAAGACAAGAACTGCAAGAATGACAAAAAACAAGTTTGTGACTTAATACACATTACTCTCCTTTTATTGAAGCCAGTGCTAAAGTGTTTATGCACATAGCTCAGCCCCTACATTCCAATCACGATCTAACTCTTGACTTCATGAATAACAAATTGATTAAAGGACATTTCAAGATATAAAGAATACACATTGTAAATGTCATTGCCCTTCAGGGTATTAGTAACACAGAGATGAATTGCTTTGCTTTGTTGCTTATACACAAACAACCATTGAAGGAATATTCACATGATTTTCCATGTGGATTATATGAAAGAAGGCGTTAATCAAATTAATTAATGATATTTCATTCCTATTAGGACTTATTGCATTTCAAAGATTTGTGTTGTAAAGTGATTATGCAGTAACTTATTTAACCCTATGTAAGATATATGTATGTATGTGTTATGTATGTATGTATGTATGTATGTATGTATATATGTATATATATATGTATGTATGTATGTATGTATATATATATGTATGTATGTATGTATGGGTGTAATGTATGTATATATATATATATATATATATATATATATATATATATATATATATATATATATATATATAATAAACATATATATATATATATATATATATATGTATATATATATATATATATATATATATATATATATATATATATATATATATATATATATATATATATATATATATATATATATATATATATATATATATATATATATATATATATATATATATATATATATATATATATATATATATATACATATATATATATATATATATATATATATATATATATATATATATATATATATATATTTATATATATATATATATATATATATATATATATATATATATATATATATATATATATATATATATATATATATATATATATATATATATATATATATATATATATATATATATATATATATATATATATATATATATATATATATATATATATATATATATATATATATATATATATATAATATATAAAGGGGAGAGGTCTATGATCATTTTTAAAATTAAATTTTGTGTAAACATTCACAAATTTCACTTTTTGTTTACAATTTTCCAAACATGCATACTTTTTTGAAAATTGAAGAAAAAATTGCTTGGTAAATAAATTTATAATTTCTTTTTACATATTATATGTAGACAAGTGAAATTGACTAAATCTAATCAATTTTTGCTCATACCTAGTCATAATTTTAAAATCATTTGTAAAATATGTCAAATTTGATAATTTTTGGCAACTTTTTTACCATTTTTGTTAAAAAATCGTATGATCCACCCCTATATCGTATCAAAAGTTTCAAAAATCATTACATAGCGAATGAATTAGTCTTTCACATGGATTAACAATAAAAGACATACCCCTTCTCTAAGTCATAAAATCATTATTATTGCAACATGACGTGAGTTATATGTAGAATTTTCCATGGACGCGAAAAATGGCATTCTTGTGAGATGCAGAAAGAACCTTACGACTCTTGTTTCAATGTGAAACTTAGAGTGGGAAGAGACGGAATGCTTATCTGATGGGGCTTTACTACCTAGTCCCTACCCAGAAGAGGCCCATGGAATATCAAAACCTGGTGAAATTAATGGCTTTACTACCTGGACCCGGCCCAGAAGAGGCCCAGGGATGAAGTTTTACTACCTGGACCCAAGTAGAAGAGGCCCAGTGATGGGGATTTATTACCTGGACCCGACCCAGGAGAGGCCCAGGGAATATCAGAACCTGTTGAAATTGATAGTGTGCTTTTTGAAATGGTGAGTGCATTTTTTAAATTTCATAATAGCATATTAAAGTAATGTTAAGCCTATGCATAGCCTAGTGCGCATCTCTTGAAAATGAAACCTATAATTTAGCTGGCATTATTTGCTTGTAAAGATTAGAAACAAGAAAAATGAGTCACCAAAATCCAATGTAATAAACATGACTTGTCCTTTTTACAGTAATTTTGGATGAAACTATAAAGACTTAACCTATAATCCATACTGCCACAGTAATACCCCATATACCTATTTTGCAAAATCCCAATTCCATGTTGTTAGCTTGTGGTGTAGGATTACAAATTTTAGGGTAAGAGTTTCATTTTGGGGGTAAGAGACCCATGTTGGGGGAAAGAGACCCATGGTGGGGGCCAAGCAGTCCCATTTAGGGGGAAATCCTTTATTTTGAAGCACTGAAAAGGGGCCATATTTTGGGGGCTGGCATTACCCCTGGTCCCCCACCCAATATTAAAAAAACAACAGAAAACCCACCCCAACACCCCTTCCCTTCCTGTACGTCCTTGGAAACAGTTGGAATTGTATCTCTTATAAGTATTTTCCTGTATTTGGACAAATTTGTTGATATTTCATAGTACGGTACCAGCTGTCAGTAAAGGATTTCAAGTTTGGTAATGTCAACATGATTACTGATGCTATCAACCATCTGAGCACTTTTTCACTAAGAATTCCTAATGGAATCAACATAAATAAGTTTGCAAAAGACATTCAGCATAACCTGAATAAATAAAAGTATTTTCAAAGCTTCCAATGGCTAAATTTGGTCATAAACTGAAAATTTCAAGTCCGTGCACAATAAATGAGGTAATTTAGCTGATTTGCATATCATTTTCATTGAAATAATGGTGTAAACATTTTCTTTTTATGTTATATCAGTTTTGTGCATCATAGAAAGAAACAATGCATCTTGATGGAAAGTATAGTGCCAAATCCTATCAGATAGATCATTGGTAGAATCAGAGGTCAATTTTTAGGTCAAAAAATAAAATTGACATATTAATTTTTAAGTTGCTCCAAAAAATCAAGAGTAGTATCAAATGAAAGGTCCTTTTTCAACAATTCATAAATTTTATCAATTTTTTTTTGTAAGTAGCCACAAGAGGGCAGAATATCACACAAAAAGCTGTTTTAGGACATCTTATAATCTGAATTAATGACCTCATTTGCATAAATTTAAATAATTGACCAGAAAATTATGCAAACCAACGTAAGTCTAAAGTCTTAGCTTTTATATAACATCAAGTTGTTACAGCAGAAAATGAAAATAAATTTGTGAAAAAGTCCCCTTTCCAAAAGTTCCCTAAATAAACAAACACTAATCCCAAGTGCTCTAAGGGTTAAGCCTATTTTAATAGTTGTAATGTCATAGCTACACTTTTAAAGACAATTTTTATGGATTTCTTTGAAAATCAATAACCTATTTTAAATTATTGGAAACATTTTTTGCTTTAATTTTTGCGATGGGGTATAACATGCACTTTACAAGAACATGCATTTTCCATCTGCTGAAATAATAAATATTCTTTAAAATATTTTTATAGAAATATAAAAATTGTCTTGGATGTGCAACCATAAGATCACCATGTACACTGGTGAAATTATTGAAAGGCAATTAAACCCAATAGGAATAAGATATTAACATGGTCTTTTCGCCATTTTGTTTCTTGAATGGGCCTCAAAAGTACAAGAAAAATATGTTAGAATATATAAAGAATTTGAGAAATTGTAAGAATATGACATCACAACTAGTCTGATTTCTGTCTGAACATGAATAATATGGAACTTTAAGCTCAAATATCTCCATAATGGAATAAAATTTGAATGCTTTCCTAATGTTTTTGACCACCTTTAAAGGTTAGTGGTCAGACATATCTATCTTAAAAGTGTAATATTGACCCACAAACAGGAGGTCTTGAAGCCTAACCCTAACCTGTTAGGGTAAGGATGCTTCTGCTTTAAAACTGTTGAAACCTTTCTGTCTGGGCATTATATCACTTTCCATCTATTTGGTTTGGTTTGTTGATGTTTAACGGCATCACGACAGTCAGAGTCAAATGTGCCAAGAGGGTGTTAAAAACTAAAGTGCTTGAGAGTTAGGACAGAGAGGAAAGTGATGTGGGATAGACAGAAGGAGGGAGAGAAGGTGGATAAGGGAAAGAAGTTAAGATAATAAAGGTAATAAAAGAAACTTTACATCAATCTTGTAGGAAAGAAGAACACAACTATGAAGAAACTACTTTCATTATTTTTCTCTGATGAAAATGACCGGTGCAGTCTACTGTATAGGGGTGATGTCAGGACCTGACTGGCATAACGACGCATGTGTATTTGTAATCAAAATTATTTCAACTTTTTCCGAATAAAATATTTTTTTCACACAATTTCTTCAGGTGGTAAAATCATAGTTACTTCGCTAGATTATGTCAAAGTACTTTCCTAACATACTCAATAATTGTAAGCCAAAAAATCTCAAAAAAAATGCCAAATTTACAATGACTTTTGAGGAATGTGAGAATGTGATGTCACATTAGCCTGATTTCAGTCACTTCTACACAAATAAGACTAAATAATATGAACGTTTTCTTCACCACTTTGTTCCTTTTTGTTTTCTTTCATATGGGATGAATTTGCTTGACCACTGAACAATGAAAAAAGGGAATTAGTTGGATATCTCAGATACCTTGTTATTGAGCCTATTGTAAATCTCTTGTTCTGCTTCATTGCGAGCATCCTTGAAGATACTCGTGCCCTGGAGAGAGGCAGCATGGATATTATCGCCAGTTGTACTAAAAGAGAATGAAAAATATTTATTATGTAGCTATTGAAACCTCATATTTTAATTTCATATATTTTTTAATTCAATTTATTTTCATTGGAATTTATTACACCACCTTATGTCTCTTTTGCATTCAAACTTGAGGTTATCTTTTAATAAGGTAACTCTCTTTTTCTTTCTCATTTTGTTTACTGTATTTTGGTCCTGATGAAAATAAGCCTTCTAATGTTTTACTTGGGTTATCCAGTGTAGTATTTTCAATCAATAGCATTTTGCTCAATTTCAAAAAATTTAATTAATTGCAATCATTAGGTTCTATGTACAATGTTTGATTTAAGTCCACATTCAAAACAATATTTACACTTCTGTATAATTTTCAATTATCTTTGTGCTAAAACAGTTATTTAATTGATTAAGTTTTACTATAAACAAAGCCACAGTTTATATTCATGGATTTGAATAAACACACAACAGTAAAGAGGATAAAAGCATGCATTTCCATACCCTGTAATTCTAGAAATGAAATCCTCCAAATACACGCAGGCTTTTTCAAGATGAATCGTGTTGACTGTTACTTGCACCAGCTGGAAAGAGATCAAGATAACCAACAGTCAATTCTAACTTTTCCTTCATCAAATTGTAAAGACAAATTAAGAATAATATTCATTTTTAAATCATGTCAACAATTTCAGATACAGCAATGGTAACACCAGAAAGTAAGAAATAGAGTATATCAATTCTGAAATTTACAAATTACATTTTTCAAATGTAAACTTATAAATCCCTGTAACAAAGAATAAGTTTTAGTATTCATAAACAAAAATCACCTCTAAATGTGATAACTATTAAAAGATGTCTAATAAAGCTTTTATTAGAAATTCAGTTAATTAAAGTTATTCCATCCATCAAAATAATCTCCTATAAATTTACTAAAACAAACAATAGAATGATCTAACTAAAACAAACAATGAAATGATCTAAGTAAAACAAATAATAGAATGATCTAAGTAAAACAAACAATAGAATGATCTAACTAAAACAAACAAACAATAGAATGATCTAACTAAAACAAACATTAGAATGATTTAAAAACAAACAATAGTAAAACAAATAATAGAATGATCTAACTAAAACAAACAATAGAATGATCTAACTAAAACAAACCATAAAATGATCTAACTAAAAACCAATCAATAGATTGATCTACCTAAAACAATCAATAGAATGATCTAACTAAAACAAACAATAGAATGATCTAACTAAAACAAACAATAGAATGATCTACCTAAAACAAACAATAGAATGATCTAACTAAAACAAACAATAGAATGATCTAACTAAAACAAACAATAGAATGATCTAAGTAAAACAAACAATAGATTGATCTAACTAAAACAAACAATAGAATGATCTAACTAAAACAAACAATATAATGATTTAACTAAAACAAACAATAGAATGATCTAAATAAACAAACAATAGAATGATCTAACTAAAACAAACAATAGATTGATCTAACTAAAACAAACAATAGAATGATCTAACTAAAACAAACAATAGAATGATCTAACTAAAACAAACAATAGAATGATCTAACTAAAACAAACAATAAAATGATCTAACTAAAACAAACAATATAATGATCTAACTAAAACAAACAATAGAATGATCTAACTAAAACAAACAATAGAATAATCTAACTAAAACAAACAATAAAATGATCTAACTAAAACAAACAATAGAATGATCTAACTAAAACAAACAATAGAATGATCTAAGTAAAACAAACAATAGAATGATCTTACTAAAACAATCAATAGAATGATCTAATTAAAACAAACAATAGAATGATCTAATTAAAACAAACAATAAAATGATCTAACTAAAACAAACAACAGAATGATCTACCTAAAACAATCAATAGAATGATCTATCTAAAGCAATCAATAGAATGATCTACCTAAAGCAATCAATAGATTGATCTAACTAAAACAAACAATAAAATCATCTAACTAAAACAAACAATAGAATGATCTACCTAAAACAATCAATAGAATGATCTAACTAAAACAAACAATAGAATGATCTAACTAAAACAAACAATAGAATGATCTACCTAAAACAATCAATAGAATGATCTAACTAAAACAAACAATAGAATAATCTAACTAAAACAAACCATAGAATGATCTAACTAAACCAATCAATAGATTGATCTAACTAAAACAAACAATAGATTGATCTAACTAAAACAAACAATAGCATGATCTCAGTAAAACAAACAATAGAATGATCTATCTGAAACAAACAATAGAATGATCTAACTAAAATAAACAATAGAATGATCTAACTAAAACAAACAATAGAATGATCTAACTAAAACAAACAATAAAATGATCTAACTAAAACAAACAATAGATTGATCTAACTAAAACAAACAATAGAATGATCTAACTAAACCAAACATTAGAATGATCTAATTGAAATAAACAATAGAATGATCTAACTAAAACAAACATTAGAATGATCTAATTGAAATAAACAATAGAATGATCTAACTAAAACAAACAATAGAATGATCTACCTAAAACAAACGATAGAATGATCTAACTAAAAACAAACAATAGAATGATCTAAGTAAAACAAACAATATAATGATCTAACTAAAACAAACAATAGAATGATCTAACTAAAACAATCAATAAAATGATCTAACTAAAACAAACAATAGAATGATCTAACTAAAACAAATAATAGAATGATCTAAGTAAAACAATCAATAGAATGATCTAACTAAAGCAAACAATAGAATGATCTAACTAAAACAATCAATAAAATGATCTAACTAAAACAAACAATAGAATGATCTAACTAAAACAAACAATAGAATGATCTATCTAAAGCAATCAATAGAATGATCTACCTAAAGCAATCGATAGAATGATTTAAGTAAAACAAACAATAGAATTATCTAACTAAAACAAACAATAGAATGATCTACCTAAAACAATCAATAGAATGATCTATCTAAAGCAATCAATAGAATGATCTACCTAAAGCAATCAATAGATTGATCTAACTAAAACAAACAATAGAATTATCTAACTAAAACAAACAATAGAATGATCTACCTAAAACAATCAATAGAATGATCTAACTAAAAACAATCAATAAAATGATCTAACTAAAACAAACAATAGAATGATCTACCTAAAACAAACAATAGAATGATCTACCTAAAACAAACAATAGAATGATCTAACTAAAACAAACAATAAAATGATCTACCTAAAACAATCAATAGAATGATCTATCTAAAGCAATCAATAGAATGATCTACCTAAAGCAATCAATAGATTGATCTAACTAAAACAAACAATAAAATTATCTAACTAAAACAAACAATAGAATGATCTACCTAAAACAATCAATAGATTGATCTAACTAAAATAAACAATAGAATGATCTAAATAAACAAACAATAGAATGATCTACCTAAAACAAACGATAGAATGATCTAACTAAAACAATCAATAGAATGATGTAACTAAAACAAACAATAGAATGATCTATCTAAAACAAACGATAGAATGATCTAACTAAAATAAACAATAGAATGATCTAAATAAACAAACAATAGAATGATCTACCTAAAACAAACGATAGAATGATCTACCTAAAACAAACGATAGAATGATCTAACTAAAACAAACAATAGAATGATCTACCTAAAACAAACGATAGAATGATCTAACTAAAATAAACATTAGAATGATCTAATTGAAATAAACAATAGAATGATCTAATTAAACAAACAATGGAATGATCTAAGTAAAACAAACAATAGATTGATCTAACTCAAACAAACAATAGAATGATCTAACTAAAACAAACAATAGAATAATCTAACTAAAACAAACAATAGAATGATCTACCTAAAACAATCAATAGAATGATCTACCTAAAACAAACAATAGAATGATCTAACTAAAATAAACAATAGATTGATCTAACTAAAACAAACAATATAATTATCTAACTAAAACAAACAATAGAATTATCTAACTAAAACAATCAATAGAATGATCTACCTAAAACAATCAATAGAATGATCTACCTAAAACAAACAATAGAATGATCTAACTAAAACAAACAATAGAATGATCTAACTAAAACAAACAATATAATTATCTAACTAAAATAAACAATAGATTGATCTAACTAAAACAAACAATAGATTGATCTAACTAAAACAATCAATAGAATGATCTAACTAACACAAACAATAGAATGATCTAACTAAAACAAACAATAGAATGATCTACCTAAAACAAACGATAGAATGATCTAACTAAAATAAACATTAGAATGATCTAATTGAAATAAACAATAGAATGATCTAATTAAACAAACAATAGAATGATCTAACTAAAACAAACAATAGAATGATCTAACTAAAACAAACAATAGAATGATTTAGCTAAAGCAAACAATAGAATGATTTATCTAAAGCAATCAATAGAATGATCTAACTAAAACAAACAATAGAATGATCTAAATAAACAAACAATAGAATGATCTAAGTAAAACAAACAATAGAATGATCTAACTAAAACAATCAATAGAATGATCTAACTAAAACAATCAATAAAATGATCTACCTAAAGCAATCAATAGATTGATCTAACTAAAACAAACAATAGAATTATCTAACTAAAACAAACAATAGAATGATCTACCTAAAACAATCAATAGATTGATCTAACTAAAACAAACAATAGAATGATCTAAATAAACAAACAATAGAATGATCTAAGTAAAACAAACAATAGAATGATCTAACTAAAACAATCAATAGAATGATCTACCTAAAACAAACGATAGAATGATCTAACTAAAACAAACAATAGAATTATCTAACTAAAACAATCAATAGAATGATCTACCAAAGCAATCAATAAAATGATCTAACTAAAAACAAACAATAGAATGATCTATCTAAAACAAACAATAGAATGATTTATCTAAAGCAATCAATAGAATGATCTACCTAAAACAATCAATAGAATGATCTACCTAAAACAATCAATAGAATGATCTAACTAAAACAAACAATAGAATGATCTAAATAAACAAACAATAGAATGATCTAAGTAAAACAAACAATAGAATGATCTAACTAAAACAATCAATAGAATTATCTAACTAAAACAATCAATAAAATGATCTACCTAAAGCAATCAATAGATTGATCTACCTAAAACAATCAATAGAATGATCTAACTAAAAACAAACAATAGAATGATCTAACTAAAACAAACAATAAAATGATCTATCTAAAACAAACAATAGAATGATTTATCTAAAACAATCAATAGAATGATCTACCTAAAGCAATCAATAAAATGATCTAACTAAAACAAACAATAGAATGATCTATCTAAAACAAACAATAGAATGATTTATCTAAAGCAATCAATAGAATGATCTACCTAAAACAATCAATAGAATGATCTACCTAAAACAATCAATAGAATGATCTAACTAAAACAAACAATAGAATGATCTAAATAAACAAACAATAGAATGATCTAAGTAAAACAAACAATAGAATGATCTAACTAAAACAATCAATAGAATTATCTAACTAAAACAATCAATAAAATGATCTACCTAAAACAAACAATAGAATGATCTACCTAAAACAAACGATAGAATGATCTAACTAAAACAAACAATAGAATTATCTAACTAAAACAAACAATAGAATTATCTAACTAAAACAAACCATAGAATAATCTAACTAAAACAAACAATAGAATGATCTAACTAAAACAAACAATAGAATGATTTATCTAAAGCAATCAATAGAATGATCTACCTAAAACAATCAATAGAATGATCTACCTAAAACAATCAATAGAATGATCTAACTAAAACAAACAATAGAATGATCTAAATAAACAAACAATAGAATGATCTAAGTAAAACAAACAATAGAATGATCTAACTAAAACAATCAATAGAATGATCTAACTAAAACAATCAATAAAATGATCTACCTAAAGCAATCAATAGATTGATCTAACTAAAACAAACAATAGAATTATCTAACTAAAACAAACAATAGAATGATCTACCTAAAACAATCAATAGATTGATCTAACTAAAACAAACAATAGAATGATCTAAATAAACAAACAATAGAATGATCTAAGTAAAACAAACAATAGAATGATCTAACTAAAACAATCAATAGAATGATCTACCTAAAACAAAACGATAGAATGATCTAACTAAAACAAACAATAGAATTATCTAACTAAAACAATCAATAGAATGATCTACCTAAAGCAATCAATAAAATGATCTAACTAAAACAAACAATAGAATGATCTATCTAAAATAAACAATAGAATGATTTATCTAAAGCAATCAATAGAATGATCTACCTAAAACAATCAATAGAATGATCTACCTAAAACAATCAATAGAATGATCTAACTAAAACAAACAATAGAATGATCTAAATAAACAAACAATAGAATGATCTAAGTAAAACAAACAATAGAATGATCTAACTAAAACAATCAATAGAATTATCTAACTAAAACAATCAATAAAATGATCTACCTAAAGCAATCAATAGATTGATCTACCTAAAACAATCAATAGAATGATCTAACTAAAACAAACAATAGAATGATCTAACTAAAACAAACAATAAAATGATCTATCTAAAACAAACAATAGAATGATTTATCTAAAACAATCAATAGAATGATCTACCTAAAGCAATCAATAAAATGATCTAACTAAAACAAACAATAGAATGATCTATCTAAAACAAACAATAGAATGATTTATCTAAAGCAATCAATAGAATGATCTACCTAAAACAATCAATAGAATGATCTACCTAAAACAATCAATAGAATGATCTAACTAAAACAAACAATAGAATGATCTAAATAAACAAACAATAGAATGATCTAAGTAAAACAAACAATAGAATGATCTAACTAAAACAATCAATAGAATTATCTAACTAAAACAATCAATAAAATGATCTACCTAAAACAAACAATAGAATGATCTACCTAAAACAAACGATAGAATGATCTAACTAAAACAAACAATAGAATTATCTAACTAAAACAATCAATAGAATGATCTACCTAAAGCAATCAATAAAATGATCTAACTAAAACAAACAATAGAATGATCTATCTAAAACAAACAATAGAATGATTTATCTAAAGCAATCAATAGAATGATCTACCTAAAACAATCAATAGAATGATCTACCTAAAACAATCAATAGAATGATCTAACTAAAACAAACAATAGAATGATCTAAATAAACAAACAATAGAATGATCTAAGTAAAACAAACAATAGAATGATCTAACTAAAACAATCAATAGAATGATCTAACTAAAACAATCAATAAAATGATCTACCTAAAGCAATCAATAGATTGATCTAACTAAAACAAACAATAGAATTATCTAACTAAAACAAACAATAGAATGATCTACCTAAAACAATCAATAGATTGATCTAACTAAAACAAACAATAGAATGATCTAAATAAACAAACAATAGAATGATCTAAGTAAAACAAACAATAGAATGATCTAACTAAAACAATCAATAGAATGATCTACCTAAAACAAACGATAGAATGATCTAACTAAAACAAACAATAGAATTATCTAACTAAAACAAACAATAGAATGATCTACCTAAAACAAACGATAGAATGATCTAACTAAAACAAACATTAGAATGATCTAATTGAAATAAACAATAGAATGATCTAACTAAAACAAACAATAGAATGATCTAACTAAAACAAACAATAGAATGATCTAAATAAAACAAACAATAGAATGATCTAACTAAAGCAAACAATAGAAGGATCTAACTAAAACAAACAATAGAATTATCTAACTAAAACAAACAATAGAATAATCTAACTAAAACAAACAATAGAATGATCTAACTAAAACAAACAATAGAATGATTTATCTAAAGCAATCAATAGAATGATCTACCTAAAGCAATCAATAGCTAAAACAAACGATAGAATGATCTACCTAAAGCAATCAATAGATTGATCTACCTAAAACAATCAATAGAATGATCTAACTAAAACAAACAATAGAATGATCTAAATAAACAAACAATAGATTGATCTAAGTAAAACAAACAATAAAATGATCTAACTAAAACAAACAATAGAATGATCTAACTAAAACAAACAATAGAATGATCTATCTAAAACAAACAATAGAATGATCTAACTAAAACAAACGATAGAATGATCTACCTAAAACAATCAATAGATTGATCTACCTAAAACAATCAATAGAATGATCTAACTAAAACAAACAATAGAATGATCTAAATAAACAAACAATAGATTGATCTAAGTAAAACAAACAATAAAATGATCTAACTAAAACAAACAATAGAATGATCTAACTAAAACAAACAATAGAATGATCTATCTAAAACAAACAATAGAATGATCTACCTAAAACAAACAATAGATTGATCTAAGTAAAACAAACAATAAAATGATCTAACTAAAACAAACAATAGAATGATCTAACTAAAACAAACAATAGAATGATCTATCTAAAACAAACAATAGAATGATCTAACTAAAACAAACGATAGAATGATCTACCTAAAACAATCAATAGATTGATCTACCTAAAACAATCAATAGAATGATCTAACTAAAACAAACAATAGAATGATCTAAATAAACAAACAATAGATTGATCTAAGTAAAACAAACAATAAAATGATCTAACTAAAACAAACAATAGAATGATCTAACTAAAACAAACAATAGAATGATCTATCTAAAACAAACAATAGAATGATCTAACTAAAACAATCAATAGAATGATCTACCTAAAACAATCAATAGATTGATCTACCTAAAACAATCAATAGAATGATCTAACTAAAACAAACAATAGAATGATCTAAATAAACAAACAATAGATTGATCTAAGTAAAACAAACAATAAAATGATCTAACTAAAACAAACAATAGAATGATCTAACTAAAACAAACAATAGAATGATCTATCTAAAACAAACAATAGAATGATCTAACTAAAACAAACGATAGAATGATCTACCTAAAACAATCAATAGATTGATCTACCTAAAACAATCAATAGAATGATCTAACTAAAACAAACAATAGAATGATCTAAATAAACAAACAATAGATTGATCTAAGTAAAACAAACAATAAAATGATCTAACTAAAACAAACAATAGAATGATCTAACTAAAACAAACAATAGAATGATCTATCTAAAACAAACAATAGAATGATCTAACTAAAACAAACAATAGAATGATCTACCTAAAACAATCAATAGAATGATCTACCTAAAACAAACAATAGAATGATCTAACTAAAACAAACAATAGAATAATCTAACTAAAACAAACAATAGAATGATCTACCTAAAACAATCAATAGAATGATCTACCTAAAACAAACAATAGAATGATCTAACTAAAACAAACAATAGAATGATCTAACTAAAACAAACAATAGAATGATCTAAATAAACAAACGATAGATTGATCTAACTAAAACAAACAATAGAATGATCTAACTAAAACAAACCATAGAATGATCTAACTAAAATAAACAATAGATTGATCTAACTAAAACAAACAATATAATTATCTAACTAAAACAAACAATAGAATGATCTAACTAAAACAAACAATAGAATAATCTAACTAAAACAAACAATAGAATGATCTACCTAAAACAAACGATAGAATGATCTAACTAAAACAAACATTAGAATGATCTAATTGAAATAAACAATAGAATGATCTAACTAAAACAAACAATAGAATGATCTAACTAAAACAAACAATAGAATGATCTAAATAAAACAAACAATAGAATGATCTAACTAAAGCAAACAATAGAAGGATCTAACTAAAACAAACAATAGAATTATCTAACTAAAACAAACAATAGAATAATCTAACTAAAACAAACAATAGAATGATCTAACTAAAACAAACAATAGAATGATTTATCTAAAGCAATCAATAGAATGATCTACCTAAAGCAATCAATAGCTAAAACAAACAATAGAATGATCTACCTAAAGCAATCAATAGATTGATCTAACTAAAACAAACAATAGAATGATCTAAGTAAAACAAACAATAGATTTATCTAACTAAAACAAACAATAGAATGATCTACCTAAAACAAACAATAGATTGATCTACCTAAAACAATCAATAGATTGATCTACCTAAAACAATCAATAGAATGATCTAACTAAAACAAACAATAGAATGATCTAAATAAACAATCAATAGATTGATCTAACTAAAACAAACAATAGAATGATCTAAGTAAAACAAACAATAGATTTATCTAACTAAAACAAACAATAGAATGATCTACCTAAAACAATCAATAGATTGATCTACCTAAAGCAAACAATAGAATGATCTAACTAAAACAAACAATAGAATAATCTAACTAAAACAAACAATAGAATGATCTACCTAAAACAAACAATAGAATGATCTAAGTAAAACAATCAATAGAATGATCTAACTAAAACAAACATTAGAATGATCTAACTAAAATAAACAATAGAATTATCTAACTAAAACAAACAATAGAATTATCTAACTAAAACAAACAATAGAATGATCTACCTAAAACAATCAATAGATTGATCTACCTAAAGCAATCAATAGATTGATCTAACTAAAGCAAACAATAGAATGATCTAACTAAAACAAACAATAGAATAATCTAACTAAAACAAACAATAGAATTATCTAACTAAAACAAACAATAGAATGATCTACCTAAAACAATCAATAGATTGATCTACCTAAAACAATCAATAGAATGATCTAACTAAAACAAACAATAGAATGATCTAAATAAACAAACAATAGATTGATCTAAGTAAAACAAACAATAAAATGATCTAACTAAAACAAACAATAGAATGATCTAACTAAAACAAACAATAGAATGATCTATCTAAAACAAACAATAGAATGATCTAACTAAAACAAACAATAGAATGATCTACCTAAAACAATCAATAGAATGATCTAACTAAAACAAACAATAGAATGATCTAAATAAACAAACGATAGATTGATCTAACTAAAACAAACAATAGAATGATCTAACTAAAACAAACAATAGAATGATCTAACTAAAACAATCAATAGAATGATCTACCTAAAACAATCAATAGAATGATCTAACTAAAACAAACAATAGAATGATCTAAATAAACAAACGATAGATTGATCTAACTAGAACAAACAATAGAATGATCTAACTAAAACAAACAATAGAATGATCTAACTAAAATAAACAATAGATTGATCTAACTAAAACAAACAATATAATTATCTAACTAAAACAAACAATAGAATGATCTAACTAAAACAAACAATAGAATAATCTAACTAAAACAATCAATAAAATGATCTAAGTAAAACAAACAACAGAATGATCTTACTAAAACAAACAATAGAATGATCTAATTAAAACAAACAATAGAATGATCTATCTAAAGCAATCAATAGAATTATCTACCTAAAGCAATCAATAGATTGATCTAACTAAAACAAACAATAGAATTATCTAACTAAAACAAACAATAGAATGATCTACCTAAAACAATCAATAGAATGATCTATCTAAAGCAATCAATAGAATGATCTACCTAAAGCAAATCAATAGATTGATCTAACTAAAACAAACAATATAATTATCTAACTAAAACAAACAATAGAATGATCTACCTAAAACAATCAATAGGATGATCTAACTAAAACAAACAATAGAATGATCTACCTAAAACAATCAATAGAATGATCTATCTAAAGCAATCAATAGAATGATCTACCTAAAACAAACAATAGATTGATCTAACTAAAACAAACAATAGAATTATCTAACTAAAACAAACAATAGATTGATCTACCTAAAACAATCAATAGAATGATCTATCTAAAACAAACAATAGAATGATCTAACTAAAACAAACAATAGAATGATCTAAATAAAACAAACAATAGATTGATCTAACTAAAACAAACAATAGAATGATCTAACTAAAACAAACAATAGAATGATCTAACTAAAACAAACAATAGAATGATCTAACTAAAACAAACAATAGAATGATCTAACTAAAACAAACAATAGAATGATCTAACTAAAACAAACAATAGAATGATCTAAATAAACAAACAATAGAATGATCTAACTAAAACAAACAATAGAATGATCTAACTAAAACAAACAATAGAATGATCTAACTAAAACAAACAATAGAATGATCTAACTAAAACAAACAATAGAATGATCTAACTAAAACAAACAATAGAATGATCTAACTAAAACAAACAATAGAATGATCTAACTAAAATAAACAATAGAATGATCTAACTAAAACAAACAATAGAATGATCTAACTAAAACAAACAATAGAATGATCTAACTAAAACAAACAATAGAATGATCTAACTAAAACAAACAATAGAATGATCTAACTAAAACAAACAATAGATTGATCTAACTAAAACAAACAATAGAATGATCTAACTAAAACAAACAATAGAATGATCTAACTAAAACAAACAATAGAATGATCTAACTAAAACAAACAATAGAATGATCTAACTAAAACAAACAATAGAATGATCTAACTAAAACAAACAATAGAATGATCTAACTAAAACAAACAATAGAATGATCTAACTAAAACAAACAATAGAATGATCTAACTAAAACAAACAATAGAATGATCTAACTAAAACAAACAATAGAATGATCTAACTAAAACAAACAATAGAATGATCTAACTAAAACAAACAATAGAATGATCTAACTAAAACAAACAATAGAATGATCTATCTAAAACAAACAATAGAATGATCTAAATAAAACAAACAATAGAATGATCTAACTAAAACAAACAATAGAATGATCTAACTAAAACAAACAATAGAATGATCTAACTAAAACAAACAATAGAATGATCTAACTAAAACAAACAATAAAATGATCTAACTAAAACAAACAATAGAATGATCTAACTAAAACAAACAATAGAATGATTTATCTAAAACAATCAATAGAATGATCTAACTAAAACAAACAATAGAATGATTTAACTAAAACAAACAATAGAATGATCTAACTAAAACAAACAATATAATGATCTAACTAAAACAAACAATAGAATGATCTAACTAAAACAAACAATAGATTGATCTAACTAAAACAAACAATAGAATGATCTAACTAAAACAAACAATAGAATGATCTAACTAAAACAAACAATAGAATGATCTAACTAAAACAAACAATAGAATGATCTAACTAAAACAAACAATAGAATGATCTAACTAAAAGCAAACAATAGAATGATCTAAGTAAAACAAACAATAGAATGATCTAACTAAAACAAACAATAAAATGATCTAACTAAAACAAACAATAGAATGATCTAACTAAAACAAACAATAGAATGATCTAACTAAAACAAACAATAAAATGATCTAACTAAAACAAACAATAGAATGATCTAACTAAAACAAACAATAGAATGATCTAACTAAAACAAACAATAGAATGATCTAACTAAAACAAACAATGGAATGATCTAACTAAAACAAACAATAGAATGATCTAACTAAAACAAACAATATAATGATCTACCTAAAACAAACAATAGAATGATCTAACTAAAACAAACAATAGAATGATCTAACTAAAACAAACAATATAATGATCTAACTAAAACAAACAATAGAATGATCTAACTAAAACAAACAATAGAATGATCTAATTAAAACAAAAACAATAGAATGATCTAACTAAAACAAACAAAATAGAATGATCTAACTAAAACAAACAAAAATGATCAAAACAAACAATAGAATGATCTAACTAAAACAAACAATAGAATGATCTAAAACTAAAACAAACAATAGAATGATCTAACTAAAACAAACAATAGAATAATCTAACTAAAACAAACAATAGAATGATCTAACTAAAACAAACAATAGAATGATCTAACTAAAACAAACATTAGAATGATCTAACTAAAACAAACAATAGAATGATCTAACTAAAACAAACAATATAATGATCTAACTAAAACAAACAATAAAATGATCTAACTAAAACAAACAATAGAATGATCTAAGTAAAACAAACAATAGAATGATCTAACTAAAACAAACAATAGAATGATCTAACTAAAACAAACAATAAAATAATCTAACTAAAACAAACAATGAAATGATCTAACTAAAACAAACAATAGAAAGATCTAACTAAAACAAACAATAGATTGATTTAACTAAAACAAACAATAGAATGATCTAACTAAAACAAACAATGGAATGATTTAAATAAAACAAACAATAGAATGATCTAACTAAAACAAACAATAGAATGATCTAACTAAAACAAACATTGGAATGATCTAAATAAAACAAACAATAGAATGTTTTAACTAAAACAATTAAGCCAGAGACCAACTGTTCCACCATCCATTGTTGACCCCTGAATGTAGGGTTGTCTGGCAGGAAAATCATGTTATCCAGGAATATTTTTATAACTATTGTTCAAGTTTATCAAATTTCTATCTGCTCATAAATAATTTTTGGCTAACCTGGACAAGTTATTTTTTAATTCCTGGTTTAACAAATATCTTTTCATCTTTTAATTCAACAAAGAAAATCACAAATTTCTCACCTCTGTAAGTCCCAAATGCTTCCTTTTAACCAGTGCATTTAAACATCCACTAAGCGTTCTCGTCAGTAGAACATTGGTTGATTTTCTGATCATGTCGTCTCTTTCTGTGTCCGTCAAGTTCAGTTCTTGTGAAAATTTATGGCAAGCGTAAATAAACTCCTTGATCTGTTTGTATACTTTAGGCACAAATTCCGAAAATGGCAGCTCCATTGGGAAATTGGCCTGCAATGAGAGACCAGAACCAAAAGGTTTTGTAGTTTAGATGCTTTTTGATAAGCTGATTGATTTGCAAAATTTGTATCAACTGTCATGTCAGTGCATATCATAAAATATTTGTTCCATGATATTTATTCATAAGCCACACCCACCATGTAGATCAATAACAATGTTGAAAACATTAGAATTTGCACCATAATTTAAAACATTATAAAAGTAAGTATGCAAAACATGGTTCCTCATTTATCCTATTTCAAGAATTTTTTAGTAAGCCCCGCCTACTCATTAATATTCATGACATCTCTAACATTAGGACATATGTACAAACCATGATTCATCTGTGTACGACATATGGCCTAAATCCAATATACCATTCATGAGATACAGTATGGTGTTTACATCAATTTAGCACTTTCACATTAAGCCACGCCTACCATGCATATTAATGATATATGTTGGTAATATAAGCATGTACACAATAACCAACAATATTATCGTGTGCAATATGACACAAAACAGACATAGTTGTTCATTTATCACTTCAAAATGTTCACTTTAAGCCCGCTCACTTATTAATATGCATGAAATCACTACATCAAAACAATAGGGCACATCTACAGATCATGGGCTATCAGTGTACCACATAATACATTAATCCAGTTTACAGTTCTTGAAATACCACGCTTACAAGCTCTTTTCTGCAAAATTATATTAAGACCTGCCCACTATGCATATTAATGAAATTCATCGTTTTTACATCATGAACATGTACACACCAGCTAACATCATAATTATCCCAAATATGAAACAAAACAGACATGCAGTTGTTAAAATATGAACATTTCAAGATTTTTACATTAAGCCCTGCCTCTCATTAATATGCATTATATCACTACAAAAACAATAACGCATACCCACGTACCATGGGCTATCTGTGTACCACATATGATCTTAATCCAGTGTACTGTTCTTGAGATATCGTGTTTACAAGCTGGCTCAAAACACAAACACATGACCCCATAGCTTCCTGATGCAATCGCATCGCAACCAGAAACTTATGAACTGATTTATGAGACCTGTCACCAAATCACATCAGAAAGTTCCATAAAGGTTAAAATATATCAAAATAATCAAGAAGAACAAATAATGAGACTTAAGAGAAGGCAAACTCAAATGTGTAAAGAAACACCCGGTTTGGGAGCAGGAGGGGGCAAAGAGTAGCAGGAGGGGGCAATGAGTAGCAGGAGGGGGCGAAAAGTGAGTAGCAGGAGGGGCAAAGAGTGAGTAGCAGGAGGGGGCAAAGAGTGAGTAGCAGGAGGGGGCAGAGAGTGAGTAGCAGGAGGGGGCGAAGAGTGAGTAGCAGGAGGGGCGAAGAGTGAAAAGCAGGAGGGGGCAAAGAGTGAGTAGCAGGAGGGGGAAAAGAGTGAGTAGCAGAGGGGGCAAAGAGTGAGTAGCAGGAGGGGGCAAAGAGTGAGTAGCAGGAGGGGGCAAGAGTGAGTAGCAGAAGGGGGCAAAGAGTGAGTAGCAGGAGGGGGGCAAAGAGTGAGTAGAAGAAACATTATGACGTCACGGCACTCAAGAATCAATGACATACAAGCCACCACCTTTTCTTAAGAAAAGTTTCATCAAAGGAGTAGGATTTTGCAAAATTCTTTATGATAGCACAATGTCACCACTGTGGTGGCACCTACATTAAAACTTTTCCTTTTTCATATTCAAAACTATGAAGAAAGAAATATGACATTTTGTAAATTAAGAAAGAAAATAAAATATTCCTGAAGTCACGTCACTCAAAAATCAGTGATATACACACCACCTACTTTTTTTCTATAAGTTTAAAAAAGATTTTATCAAATTTGTAGGATTTTGCAAAAGGTTTATGATAGTACTATGTCACCACTGTGATGGCATCTTATACAATAATTGTCCCCTTTTCATATTCAAACTATAAAGAAAGAAATATGACGTTATGGGGAAAAATGAAACATTCTTGAAGTCACGAAACTCAAGAATCAATGACGTACACGCCACCTACTCCTTTTCTTCAAAAAACAAAAAGTTCTAGCAAATTTGTAGGCTTTTGCCAAATTTTTGTGATAATACTGTGACTCAAGTACGCAAAAAATATTCCTTTTTTCATTTACAACTATAAGGCAACAAACATGACATTATGTTAAACAAGAAAAAGTATGAAACATTCTTGACATCATGACACTCAAGAATCAACGACATGCAAGCCACCAACTCCTTTTCTGCATAGTTAAAAAATAACCTCCAGAAAAACTTACAAGCTCAAGGCTTTCACGTTTGTAAGGAAAGTTGTCCGTGACTTCTTTGGATTCCTGTAATGAGTTGATGGTAATCGCTGTGTAGTTATCCTTTTCAAATATATCACTAAGAGAAAGGAAAAATGACAATGATTCCTCTTCGTACTTTACATTAATTATATCTTGATTAGATTACAACGCTTGAAATAAAACATGAACACACTGGGGCAAAATATTTTTAGGAAAACTAGTTACAGAAAATTTCCCAGATTGAGTGTAAAATTGTTTTAAAATTTCTTATACAAATTTCTTACACAACTGTAAAAGATAATTCACTGAATCATCATAAGTATGCCATACTAACACTTCCGATCTCAAATGCCACAGGACAATATTTCAAAAACAAATATGATTATTTGGAGACGAGATATCCTGACTGAAATAGATCTTAAGTGATCTGTTCATGCATTTTTATTTCAATAATAATTTTTCATTTCCAAACTTTATATTAATAATTATTTGAGAAGGACTCCTCAAAATTCTTTGACAATATCCCAACTGTTTTCATATCAAACAATTTAAAAAGAAGATTGGTTAATGTGTGTGAATTAACCTGTAATTGAAACATGAAATTTAGTTTGGAAACACTCACTTTCATTTAATATGTACACCGTACAGGTATGACACCTTTAAAGTTGGCAATGCACAAACTTTTAAATACAAGTTTTAGGCTATCCCATTTTGTAAATTTGTAATAAATATTCATTATCTTAAAAGATATAAGGACAACATGAGCTTAAATGGTTTTAAATGCACTAACATCCATGCAAACAGCAAAAACTCACATCGAAATTAGTTAACAATTGATCATTTTAGCACTTGATCATTTTAAGACTTGATTATTTAACACTTGATCATTTTAAGACTGAATCATTTTAACACTTGATCATTTTAACACTTGATCATTTTAACACTTGATCATTTTAACACTTGATCATTTTAACACTTGATCATTTTAACACTTGATCATTTTTACACTTGATCATTTTATCACTTGATCATTTTAAACACTTGATCATTTTACAGCATTTTAAAACTTACATACCTAATTAGCCTAAATTGTGCAATGTGTGACTTCAAAACAGGACAACTTTAAAATTGCTTATGCTAACTTACTATTTTTCAGTCCTTCCCCATGTACTTTGAATGGGAGAAGTTGACAATAGTGAGCAGAAAATTGGATATTATGATAACCTTGACCCAGATTTACCAACAGAATGCAATTTGATAACATTTGGTATTTGAAATTTGGGAAAGAAATATCAAGAATTTGAGCTTTATTTCTTTTCATACATCATCACTTTTGAGCATGCTGAAAAAATGTCCAAACTTTGATTTGTCATAACTTTAAAAAAAAACCTGTAAGTGCTATTGTGATCATATAAAGGCTATCCTGCTCAGAACTGTCCACATTGTCTTTCATCCTCTTTCATGGCATGTTGAAAACCTGCTGCTGTCTTTGAAGTTAATTATTTTTTCAACCTACAATATGTTACCA
Organism: Chiridota heheva; assembly: GCA_020152595.1. Taxonomy (NCBI): domain Eukaryota; kingdom Metazoa; phylum Echinodermata; class Holothuroidea; order Apodida; family Chiridotidae; genus Chiridota; species Chiridota heheva. The sequence goes on along the minus strand of JAIGNY010000356.1, from coordinate 330,404 downwards.
GAAACGAAGGCTATGTTATTGATAATAATTGAGTTTGAAAAATACACTCAAACTCTTGGGGTGCATGTCATACATGTCCTACATGGAAAAAAATGTCATATATTTGAAGAAAAAAAATATTTGAGGTTTTAATTACCAGAATTAGAAACCTTTTTGAAAAAACAAAACAAATGATTACTGCAAAACTACCCTCTATACTTGTCCAATAGAATCACACAGAATTACATAGAACCACATAGAATCATACAGAATCACATAGAATCCCACAATTTGTCACTAAGCCCTCAAAATTTGTCTATTTTTCCCAACATTTGGCATTTACAGAAAACACTTCATTTTGTCCCCAGAGGCTGAAATAAATGCTTGTTTAGTGAAATAAATTATCTTCTTTTTTCCTCTAACACAATCATATTTCTTCTGTTGCCAATGGCAACTATGATATAAATGAAAAAGATCATTTTATCCTTGAAAGAAATAAAAGTGCAAGAAGATAACCACAATCTAATCTGAGCAAAACACTTGGGATTCCTTGACTATAAGTTTTTGGAATTTCTCCAACAAATTATTTTATTGCTTCTGAAGTGTTGATGTAATCTTTTAAGTTTCTGCCCTGTTTTCAAATCAAGCTTAAATGAGCTTCTCTTGGAGACCCTAAAATGTATATAAGATTTGGAAATTTTTTGACAAATATCTCATATACGTCTGTGATTTGACAACAAATGTGCGATGCAGCAATGTATTATGTAATTTCAAACTGATGTCTGAAGTGTCCAGATTAATCAAAAATCAACAATTCCCACTAAATGTTTATAGTCAATATTGACCCTCAAACTACCCAAAAAATAATTCAAAAAATAATTATGCCATATTTTTTGAAATCACACAATAGTGAAAAACAAGTGATTATTTCTGTAATATAAAAAATCAGCTGTTATACCAGATAGCGCAAATGATACAAGTCCCCTCACTGCTGATAACACACCTTCCACCCTCTGTCCACATGCCATTCCACCCTGTCCAACATGCCATTCCACCCTGTCCTACATTCATCCCATCAAGTCTCCGATACCATCCCACCCTCATCACAATTCCTACATCTACCAATCATAATGCAATCTTCCACCCAATATTCTTTCCTCTAATTTCCATCACCTCTTTCAACCTAACATCCCACCTTCATCTACCATCCTCCATTCACCTACCGTTTCCAATTAACATACCATCCCCCATTCATATACCATCCTCCATTCACCTACCATCCACCTACCATTCCCAATTAACCTACCATCCCCCATTCATATACCATCCTCCATTCACCTACCACCCACCTACCATTTCCAATTAACCTACCATCCCCCATTCATGTACCATCCTCCATTCACCTACCATTTCCAAATAACCTACCATCCTCGATTCACATACATGTACCATACTTCATTCACCTACCATCTTCCATTCACCTAATAATCCTAGCATAGTCAACTTGATATTTTCTCTTATAAACCAGATTAGCTTTGGTTTAGTTTGTTGATGTTTAACGCCACCGTGACAGTCAGAGTCAAATGTGCCAAGAGGGTGTTAATAAATAATGGTGTAAGAGTAAGGAGAAAATAAATAACAAAATGCATTATAGAGCAAGTAAGGAATCAGTCACTTGATTTCTTCCATATTACACAAATCACAATTGCATACTTAAATATTTTCAACCATGTCTGCATTAGGATTTCATTATACTGGTCCTTCAGCACTATCAGAAGATCAGAGATGGGAGTTGTGTTGAAACCATAGCTCTGAAATCAATAGAGGAGAAAGGGAATAAAGTATGGGTAAACTTTTGGTTACTGTTTAACCAATAAGTGACCGACCAATATGGTTGTTTATCGTTGGCCATTTGTTTATCTGGAATTGTGACCCACAATTTTCAACTTGAGATATTACAAACAATATGATCACATGAAAATGTGACAGAATACTCACAAAATCTTAATGAAATCTTCAATATAAAAGGTTTTTCCATTTTATTAAATTTTTTTTTTACTTAAACTGAGTTTAATATTCCGAAGATTACTGACAATTATCTGAGACCCTTTGTAACGTCAGCCATCTTTAGAAATCACAGCACAAAGTGTGCATAAAGATAGCAAAGAGAGAGTATCGAAGTAAATGGATGTTGCACACCCCGTATAATGTGTACTAAATTTTAAAATGTTCCAAAGTTACGAGTGACAAAAAAAATTAGCTATACTCCAGGTAAAAGGATTTTTTATTTTTTTAAACAAATATTTTGTTATATAAAAATGCTTGTATCTTGGTAAAATGAGTAGGTTTTACTTTCCAATTCGCATGAATAATTTTTGGAGATTCTGGCATTCGTTTCTATGGCGTAACTTGCATGGAGTGTGGTACAAAATACTACAAATTTACATGTTTAATGTGCAAATTTCATGTTTTTTTGCCAGTCATCGTTGATCGGGTAACCCGTAACTGAACAAAACAAATCTTTGTTCATTATTTAGTGAATTAACTGCTAAAAAACAACCCTACTATGTAATATCTAAATTATAGATCAATGGACAGCTATATCATCTTACACCATAATGAGACGAGAAAAAGATAAGTGAATAAAGTATCAATAATATTCTCGATTCATGAAGAAGAAATTCATTTGTTAAAGATCTACTACATGGACAGTTATTATAAAGAAAAAAAATCATTTTTTTCTTTAAATATCTAGCAGTGATAGTACTTAAAGCTTGTTATAAACCCACTTACATTTAGTGTTTTCAGGAAGAGCACAATTTGTCCTTTTATCTGCAGTAGCAAGGTGGCGTCTGTGCAGCATGCCTGCAAGACAAGAAAAGAAAACATGAAAGAGAGCACTTGTAAACTTCTTGTCATATGGACAGGTAGCAACAGCATAAGCTTAAATTGTTTAAACTGAACTAAAAACCAGAAAACCAGCAAAAACTCACATCAAAATTGGTTACAAATTGACTGTTTTACAGCATTTTAAAACTTACATGCTTAATTAGCATAAATTGTGCAATATTGTGTGACCTCTCATGTGAACTTAATGTTCTTCAATCCTTCCCCCAAGTATTTTGAATGGAAGGCATTCGCTATAGTGAACAGGAAATTGGATATTATTATAACCTTGACCCAGATTTAACAGTAGAATTCTATTTGATAAACATAAATATTTGAAATTTGGCGAAGATATGAAAGAATTACATTCAAGAATTTGAGCTGTATTCCTGTTCATACATCATCACGTTTGTGCACGCGGAAAATTGTACAAACTTTGAATTGTCGTAACTTATAAACTATAAGTGCTATTGTGACTGTTAAAGACCTGTTCTGCTCGAAATGTATTGCTCCTTTCTGTTCAAAAATCTCTACCTGTTACAAATATAAAGCACTTTACGAACTCTCTTTATTTTCACGTACCAGATTGTGATATAACTTGTTTACAACGTGTTCAGCATGTTGCTGCAAACTTGGTACTTGGTCAAGATAAGTTCAAGAGCCCTACTACCAAACTTCCAAAATCTTAATGCATCGTCGAATTAAAATCAAAATTGCTATTGCTGTTTTCAATTATTTGCATGATTTAGCACTTTCTTACGTGTCAGGCTTATTACAAATTCAAAATTCCCAGCCTGGTCTTCGTTCTGTTACCACTGCACCCACACATACTGTCCCATGTCATAAAAACAAACTTTCCTTGATAACTCTCTGCCTCCTGATATTATGCTGCTGTTCAACGCTGAAGAACCATCTTAAAACTTTGTTTGGACTTTCATTAATTGCTTTTACTTGTATCATACATATTGTCTTTGTATACTTTATTCTTGGTTGGTAATTTCTTATCGTTTTATCTTTAATTTGTTTTAAGTCCCTTTGCATTGTTATCAGGTTTTTCTGTTGGGTTTTACGTTTTAATTCTTACTGTTTTATTGTTATATTTTTACTGTACAGTGCAGCTGAATTAAGTTTTTGCCATGTACAGATGCTGATGTTTTAAATAACAACAACAACAATGATAACAACAATAATTAAAACAACAACCATGATAACAACAACAACAATAATAATAACAACAACAACAATCATAATGAAGGAAAGTAGAGGAATACTTTGCTCTGTAAGACAAAACCTAATTGCATACGTCAAGTTTGCTTCCAGGTAACCGAAGAGGATATATAACTTACTGTGTTGTTGGTTAATGTTGTCTTAAGTTTTGTTAAGGCCATGAGCCATAATTCTTCAATGTACTCCTTGCTGGCTAGTCCTTCCGTTGTGTTCACAATGTGATCCTCAACCACAAAGAAGCTATCAAGATAAAACCATCAAAATTGGGGTGATTTCCTTTCACTCAAATTTACTTGATAGATATCTAACAAATGTTCATTATATTTTGATGGTTAACAGTTTTATTTACACGCATACAAATGTGTAGAGGTAACATTAGGCATATGGACGTGTAGAGGTAACATTAGGTATATGGACGTGTAGAGGTAGCATTAGGCATATGGATGTGTAGAGGTAACATTAGGCATATGGACGTGTAGAGGTAACATTAGGCATATGGACGTGTAGAGGTAACATTAGGCATATGGACCTGTAGAGGTAACATTAGGCATATGGATGTGTAGAGGTAGCATTAGGCATATGGACCTGTAGAGGTAACATTAGGTATATGGACGTGTAGAGGTAACATTAGGCATATAAACGTGTAGAGGTAACATTAGGTATATGGATGTGTAGAGGTAACATTAGGCATATGGACGTGTAGAGGTAACATTAGGCATATGGACCTGTAGAGGTAACATTAGGTATATGGACGTGTAGAGGTAACATTAGGCATATGGACATGTAGAGGTAATATTAGGTATATGGATGTGTAGAGGTAACATCAGGTATATGGATGTGTAGAGGTAACATCAGGTATATGGACGTGTAGAGGTAACATTAGGCATATGGACGTGTAGAGGTAATATTAGGCATATGGATGTGTAGAGGTAACATTAGGCATATGGACGTGTAGAGGTAACATTAGGCATATGGACGTGTAGAGGTAACATTAGGCATATGGACGTGTAGAGGTAACATTAGGCATATGGACGTGTAGAGGTAATATTAGGCATATGGATGTGTAGAGGTAACATCAGGTATATGGCCGTGTAGAGGTAACATTAGGCATATGGACGTGTAGAGGTAACATTAGGCATATGGACGTGTAGAGGTAACATTAGGCATATGGACGTGTAGAAGTAACATTAGGCATATGGACGTGTAGAGGTAACATTAGCTAATTTTCCCAATAATCTGGACCATCATAGTAGCAAACACAACAATTTTCACTACAATCGGTTTAACATTGACCATTTTACAGCATTTTTAAATCCCAGGCATCAATATTCTTGCTCTATGAATCTTGGTATTTTCTTTTGTAAATCCTTTTGTTATTTAAACGTCTATCATAATTTCTTGAAGTGGTACAGCAAATTTAGACCACTGTCTGCCCCATCACACAGATTTTGAGCCGTCCGCCCCATCATACATCACACAGATTTTGAGCCGTCCACCCCATCATACATCACACAGATTTTAAGCTGTCCACCCCATCATACATCACACAGATTTTGAGCCGTCCACCCCATCATACATCACACAGATTTTGAGCCGTCCACCCCATCATACATCACACAGATTTTAAGCTGTCCACCCCATCATACATCACACAGATTTTGAGCCGTCCTCCCCATCATACATCACACAGATTTTGAGCCGTCCGCCCCATCATACATCACAGATTTTGAGCCGTCCGCCCTATCATACATCACACAGATTTTGAGCCGTCTGCCCCATCATACATCACACTGATTTTGAGCCATCCACCCCATCATACATCACACAGATTTTGAGCCGCCCGCCCCATCATACATCACAGATTTTTAACCGTCAGCCCTATCATACATCACACAGATTTTGAGCCGTCCGCCCCATCATACATCACACAGATTTTGAGCCGTCCGCCCCATTATACATCACAGATTTTGAGCCGTCCACCCCATCATACATCACACAGATTTTGAACCGTCTGCCCCATCATACATCACACAGATTTTTACCCGTCCGCCCCATCATACATCACACAGATTTTGAGCCGTCCGCCCCATCATACATCACACAGATTTTAAGCTGTCCACCCCATCATACATCACACAGATTTTGAGCCTTCCTCCCATCATACATCGCACAGATTTTGAGCCGTCCACCCCATCATACATCACAGATTTTGAGCCGTCCACCCAATCATACATCACACAGATTTTGAGCCGTCCGCCCCATCCTACATCACACAGATTTTGAGCCGTCTGCCCCATCATACATCACACAGATTTTGAGCCGTCCACCCCATCATACATCACACAGATTTTGAGCCGTCCACCCCATCATACATCACACAGATTTTGAGCCATCCACCCCATCATACATCACACAGATTTTGAGCCATCCACCCCATCATACATCACACAGATTTTGAGCCATCCACCCCATCATACATCACACAGATTTTGAGCCGTCCGCACCATCATACATCACACAGATATTGAGCCGTCCACCCCATCATACATTACACAGATTTTGAGCCATCCGCCCCATCATACATCACACAGATTTTGAGCCGTCCACCCCATCATACATCACACAGATTTTGAGCCATCCACCCCATCATACATCACACAGATTTTGAGCCGTCCACCCCATCATACATTACACAGATTTTGAGCCATCCGCCCTATCATACATCACACAAATTTTGAGCCGTCCACCCCATCATACATCACACAAATTTTGAGCCGTCCACCCCATCATACATCACACAGATTTTGAGCCGTCCACCCTATCATACATTTGTATGAATTAAACTTTGATCACCCAATATGAACTCTAAAACATGATCCCTACATTGAGACTTCATAAATTGTTGCTCTAACCCTTTTCTAAATCTGACAAATCAATTTAACAGTGAGGTAACTTGCAGAAACAAGCATCATTCAAAAGATGCCAGTATGTTTCTGCCAGAAAAAGATATTAACCCAAAAGATGCTACTACAAGAAAGTTACGACAACAACTTACCCTACAACCTGGTAAAAATATTTCTGGTAAAATTCAACGGTAACGGCATCATACTGTCAGGAAAAAAAAAAAGACTGTTTGTAAGAAGAGTTAGTACATTTTTTGGATAATTGTAGTAAATTCCAACATTTTGCCCTAAATTGGAGTATCAATAGCAAGATATCCACAGCTGTTTTATTACCCAAATTTGTAAAAATTTACTATTGTTCTCCGTATCAAAGGAAATGCAAGATAAACCAGTATTTTAGCACTCTTTACCTCCTCCCATTTCCAACATGCATAATATTTCTATAGTTCAATTCTCAACCCCATTATCTACCTACCTCTTAAATTCTAGGCCCACTGAGTTTTATCCCCTATAGATCTCTTTCTCACTTTTGATCTGTACTGCCCATTTGCATTCTCAACACTTTAGGATTACTTTCTTCCAAGTTCATTTCATTGTTTTCTATTTTCCTCAGAATTCATTATTTGAGTTTCTTTCATGCAAGATTCACATTCCATCACTTTCCTTTCATGCCAGAACAAAATTGTTTTAATTTTCTTTGATACCTGAAACCACTTGATTTGACTTTCTTAGAGTCCAGAAAATTGATTGTTTGGATTACCTTTCAGGGGATAAATTCATTGTTCAACAGCAGCAGAACATATATACTGACATCTGTGTACCACATATAAGTCTGATATACCGTTCATGAGGTATGGTGATTACAATAATTGTTGAGCACTTTCACATTAAGCCACGCCCGCCCACCATGCATAGTAATGACATCTGTTGATAACATAAATATGTGCACAATAACCAACAATATTATCATGACTCACCCACTCATTAATCAATATGCATGACCATCACAAACAATAGTGTACATCTGCAGACCAAATGCTATCTGTGTACCACACATGATGTGAATCAGTTTATCATTCCTGAGATACCGTGTTTACAAGCTCTTTTCAACAAAATCATATTACGCCTCACCCACTATGTATATTAATGAAATTAACCATTTTTACACCATGAATACTAGCTGACATCATGATTGTACCACATATGAAACAAAGCAAACATGTGATTGTTAAAATATTAACATTTCAAAATGTTGTAATTAAGCCCCGCCTACTCATTAATATGCATGACATCACCATCAAAAACAACATGGCACATCTACGCACCACCGGCTATCTGTGTACCAAATATGACATGAATCCGCCTTACCATTCTTGAGATACCATGTTTACAGGCTTTTTCCAACAAAATTATATTAGGCCGCACCCACTATGCATATTAATAAAATTTAACGTTTTTATACCATGAACACATACACACCAGCTAACATCATAATTGTACCACATATGAAACAAAAGCAAACATGTTGTTAAAATATGAACGTATCAAGATTTGTTAATTAAGCTCCCGCCTACTCATTAATATGCATGACATCACCAACTGCAGACCATCGGCTATCTCTGTACAACATATGACATTAATCCAGAGTACTGTACTTGAGATATCGTGTTTACGAGCTAGGCGTCACAAACATACTTACACTGTACATACACGCCATCGTGACCGCATAGGTTCCTGATGCTATCGCATCAGAACCAAAAACAAACAAAGGGTTAAACATAAACTGTTTACCCCCTCAAACTTCGTTGTCGGAGATAATAAATGACATCTAGGTGATTTTACTTCTAGGCACATACAATCAATCATTCCTTATTCTAAAAGTAATTTCTCCTCAATACTTACACTATGGCCCTTTGGAGTGATGGTAAGCTTGGCTTGTTTCTTCCGTTCTCTCCGATAATAATTCTCAAATTCTTCTTTTTCCCCAAGAACCGAGTAGATGTGAAGACAACGATACACTGGGGAGAAGTCAACTTTATCTTGGGCATTCACCTCCTGTCCAAAGAATGGTACTTGCATCACATCAACAATCAACGCTTTTATTTTATTTACCATTTTCAACATATTAAGCGCCCCTGCTTTAATAAGTACCCACCCAAGAATTTTTTGCCTGATAGACTTAAGATAAGTTTTGTTACGTTATTTGATTATTTTGCAACTGACGCTCACAATGTTTTGTGGTGATTAATGTGGGGATAGTATCATAGAACCAGGTCACACAATGCAGTTCGCATATCACACTGTACGCAGCCATAGCATGGACAGGTGCTTATCAGAAAGAAACTTTGGGCCTAAAAAGTGGTGAAATTCAATCTTTGTAAGGGCCTGGGCACTTATTGTCGAATACGGTATTTTTTTATTTTTTATTGGCCTACTCAGGGGTAGGACCAGCATTTGCTCAATAAGAAACAGTATCAAAAGAGAAATTCTTTTATCAAAACATTGAAATTTAAAATAGCTACACAAATAATTTCATGACTAATCACCTGCAGATATATACTCATGTATCAAACCATTTTTCTCTCACAGCAACCTAGATGTTCCCACCAGGTACTGTGACATACTCACATCACCCATATGAGGACTCAGGATTTGCCCCAAAAGGGTTTAGCATCTAAAAGAGAGGTGACAATAATCCTATCAAAATTTGACAGTTACCAAGATAATGATATAATTCTGTCACTAAGACACCTTTTCTAAACATTTTCCCAGACAGATTATTTTTCATTGGTGGGGGCAGGCAACATGCAGAAAAGCTAGCACATCCAATGAAGGTCTGGTTTTACACCAATGATGGACAGGTGAACTCCCAATGACAGGGACATATCTACTGTGGGGGTGGGGGTGTTACACCCCCCCAATAATTTGGCATGTCAACAAATTGGTTTTGTCTGTCAGCAAATCATGAACTTCAGCTTCAGACAAGATCTATTTTCTAAAGAAAAAAAAAGTCATACGATAAATATGAATAAATCTGTGTCGGTAAAATACCAAAATTATAAACAGGAACTGTGGAAAAATTATTGGGGATTTTTCCGCTGCAGATAACAATTCCATTTATTACATAAAAGTAGAACACTGTACAGAAGAATGCCAACAATCTTACTCAAAACACCATCCGTGGTTTATTGTGAAGTTTGTTTGTAGTCTTTCACACAATCGTGGAGATCATGGAGCACAGCTTAATGTGCACATTTTTAAAGAAAAGTGGTGCAGAATTTATAAAGTTTTTGAAAGTCCTGTTAAGAACAAGTTTTAACCTTTGCCACTGCAAACAATATAGTTGTTTTCAGACTATTGTCCTATGTCGTGCAGGGCCGCTCAATGTAATTTTCCCTTTAGCCCCACCTCTCGAGCCCTGCCAGCCCATTATGGGGTGTGGCTCCAAATTAAAAATATATACACTGATTTTGTTTGAATGTCCTACTTTTTTCAGTCTTCAAAATCGGAAACCCAAATGTGCATAAGGTGATTTCATTCTTAGAATTAGATTTCTTTCTTTCCTCACATACCCTGATCAGGTGATCATTTGAAAATGAATGATAAAAAACGTATCTATCATTTTAGGCCATTAAAAACGTGAAATCTTTAAAATCTATGAAATCAAATGTGATCGATAAATACATGCTATATGGAATCATGGAACCATACCCTATGGAATCATAGCGTACTTCGATAAGGGTTACCCCCCCCCCTCCCTTCTTTTCAGATGTAATTAATTTTCGGAAATTTTGTGTTCCCTTTCTAACCCAAAAGAGGTTGAAAATGTTTACATCTCTTCAATCACAACTACATGTAGCTAGTTATGCCCCTGCCCAATGATGAGCATGCACTCTCATCAATTTGCACCAAATAAACAAGGGTTAAACACTAAGCCATGTGTGTTCCTACATGTTTAATACCATACCCCAAAACAGAACATTTGGATTACAATAAAATCCCTAAAAAACCCACACAATCGCAACATCTTCTACCCTACCTCTTCTTCTTCAATGAATTCCTCACTGAGTGAGTCCTTGTCAACCTCTGTCAGGGTGTTATCTGCTGCCATTAATGACCTTGTCTGGTAGTCATGGAAATTTTCCTCAATGTTGCTCCTATTTTGAACCTAAGAAATTAATTAATACAAAAACATGAATAAGCTCTCCATGTGTTGTAATGTACAGTACAGTCATCAGTGGCGAATCCACTAAATGAGTAGGGTGGCTAGCCTTACAACCTCACTAAAAACGTCCAGGAGAATAGGGCGGCTAGCCATATCACCTTACTAAGAGTGACCAGGGGAATAGGATGGCTAGCCTTACAACCTTACTAAGAATGTCCAGGGGAATAGAGTGGCTAGCCATACCACCTTATTAAGAGTGACCAGGGGAATAGGGTGGCTAGCCTTACAACCTTACTAAGTGTCCACGGGAATAGGGTGGCTAGCCTTACAACCTTCCTAAGAGCATCTAGGGGAATAGGGTGGCTAGCCTTACAACCTTGCTAAGAGTGTCTAGGTGAAAAGGGTGGCTAGCCTTACAACCTTGCTAAGAGTGTCTAGGGGAAAAGGGTGGCTAGCCTTACAACCTTACTATTATTGTCTAGGAAAATAGGGTGGCTAGCCTTACAACCTTGCTATTATTGTCTAGGAAAATAGGGTGGCTAGCCTTACAACCTTGCTAAGAGCTTCTGAGGGAATAGGGTGGCTAGCCTTACAACTTTGCTAAGAGTGTCTAAGGGAAAAGGGTGGCTAGCCTTACAACTTTACTAAGAGCGTCTATGGGCTTACTTTTTCAAAAAATCCCTATTTTCCAGGGGGACACCCCCTCCCAAAGCTACCCCACTTGATGTTTCACACCTCGATGGGACCTTTTTCTGGCCAACCACTTTCTTAAGTCCAGATCCGCCACTGGTCAGTCATATACCACATGTTCTATCAAATCAAGGAAGATACATACAGTATATACAAACATGAAATAAGTGTATAACTGAATTAGTGTAGGAAACATGTTTCCATGATATTTTTGGAGCAGTCATAGTCAAATATTAGACATTAACAATGACAAAATAAATACATCTTTAAAAGAACAAGAAATGTCAGTGTTTTTCAGTTACATTACCATCCTTTCCCTTTACAGGGGAACATGACCCACAAGTGATGGGGTTAGTTGTTGCAACTGTTATGTGGGTTTCAGCAGCACTCATATCTCGCATTGGGATAGTTACTGTTGTATATTATGGATTTCAGCAGCACTCACATCTCGCATTGGGATAGTTACTGTTGTATATTATGGATTTCAGCAGCACTCACATCTCGCATTTGGATAGTTGCTGTTGTATATCATGGATTTCAGCAGCACTCACATCTCGCATTTGGATAGTTACTGTTGTATATTATGGATTTCAGCAGCACTCACATCTCGCATTGGGATAGTTACTGTTGTATATTATGGATTTCAGCAGCACTCACATCTCGCATTTGGATAGTTACTGTTGTATATTATGGATTTCAGCAGCACTCATCTCGCATTGGGATAGTTACTGTTGTATATTATGGATTTCAGCAGCACTCACATCTCGCATTGGGATAGTTACTGTTGTATATTATGGATTTCAGCAGCACTCACATCTCGCATTTGGATAGTTGCTGTTGTATATCATGGATTTCAGCAGCACTCACATCTCACATTTGGGTAGTTACTGTTGTTGATTATGGATTTCACAGCACTCACATCTCTCATTTGGATAGTTACTGTTGTATATTATGGATTTCAGCAGCACTCACATCTCGCATTCGGATAGTTACTGTTGTATATTATGGATTTCAGCAGCACTCACATCTCGCATTGGGATAGTTACTGTTGTATATTATGGATTTCAGCAGCACTCACATCTCGCATTGGGATAGTTACTGTTGTATATTATGGATTTCAGCAGCACTCACATCTCGCATTGGGATAGTTACTGTTGTATATTATGGATTTCACAGCACTCACATCTCTCATTTGGATAGTTACTGTTGTATATTATGGATTTCAGCATCACTCACATCTCGCATTCGGATAGTTACTGTTGTATACTATGGATTTCAGCAGCACTCACATCTCTCATTTGGATAGTTACTGTTGTATATTATGGATTTCAGCAGCACTCACATCTCGCATTTGGATAGTTACTGTTGTATATTATGGATTTCAGCAGCACTCACATCTCGCATTCAGATAGTTACTGTTGTATATTATGGATTTCAGCAGCACTCACATCTCGCATTCGGATAGTTACTGTTGTATATTATGGATTTCAGTAGCACTCACATCTCGCATTGGGATAGTTACTGTTGTATATTATGGATTTCAGCAGCACTCACATCTCACATTTGGATAGTTACTGTTGTATATTATGGATTTCAGCAGCACTCACATCTCGCATTGGGATAGTTACTGTTGTATATTATGGATTTCACAGCACTCACATCTCTCATTTGGATAGTTACTGTTGTATATTATGGATTCAGCAGCACTCACATCTCTCATTTGGATAGAGACTGTTGTATATTATGGATTTCAGCAGCACTCACATCTCACATTTGGATAGTCGCTGTTGTATATTATGGATTTCAGCAGAACTCACATCTCGCATTCAGATAGTTACTGTTGTATACTATGGATTTCAGCAGCACTCACATCTCTCATTTGGATAGTTACTGTTGTATATTATGGATTTCAGCAGCACTCACATCTCTCATTTGGATAGTTACTGTTGTATATTATGGATTTCAGCAGCACTCACATCTCGCATTTGGATAGTTACTGTTGTATATTATGGATTTCAGCAGCACTCACATTTGGATAGTCGCTGTTGTATATTATGGATTTCAGCAGAACTCACATCTCGCATTCAGATAGTTACTGTTGTATATTATGGATTTCAGCAGCACTCACATTTTGCATTTGGATAGTTACTGTTGTATATTATGGATTTTAGCAGCACTCACATCTCGCATTTGGATAGTTACTGTTGTATATTATGGATTTCAGCAGAACTCACATCTCGCATTCAGATAATTACTGTTGTATATTATGGATTTCAGCATCACTCACATCTCGCATTTGGATAGTTACTGTTGTATATTATGGATTTCAGCAGCACTCACATCTTGCATTTGGATAGTTACTGTTGTATATTATGGATTTCAGCAGCACTCACATCTTGCATTCGGATAGTTAGTTGTATATTATGGATTTCAGCAGAACTCACATCTCTCATTTGGATAGTTACTGTTGTATATTATGGATTTCAGCAGCACTCACATCTAGTTACTGTTGTATATTATGGATTTCATTCTCGGATAGTTACTGTTGTATATTATGGATTTCAGCAGCACTCACATCTCTTATTTGGATAGTTACTGTTGTATATTATGGATTTCAGCAGCACTCACATCTCTCATTTGGATAGTTACTGTTGTATATTATGGATTTCAGCAGCACTCATTTGGATCTCTGTTGCACATTTGGATAGTTACTGTTGTATATGGATATGGATTTCAGCAGCACTCACATCTTGCATTTGGATAGTTACTGTTGTATATTATGGATTTCAGCAGCACTCACATCTCGCATTTGGATAGTTACTGTTGTATATTATGGATTTCAGCAGCACTCACATCTCGCATTCAGATAGTTACTGTTGTATATTATGGATTTCAGCAGCACTCACATCTCTCATTTGGATAGTTACTGTTGTATATTATGGATTTCAGCAGCACTCACATCTCAGCATTTGGATAGTTACTGTTGTATATTATGGATTTCAGCAGCACTCACATCTCTCATTTGGATAGTTACTGTTGTATATTATGGATTTCAGCAGCACTCACATCTCGCATTGGGATAGTTACTGTTGTATATTATGGATTTCAGCAGCACTCACATCTCTCATTTGGATAGTTACTGTTGTATACTATGGATTTCAGCATCACTCACATCTCTCATTTGATAGTTACTGTTGTATATTATGGATTTCAGCAGCACTCACATCTCGCATTCTGTTGTATATTATGGATTTCAGTTATTGGATAGTTACTGTTGTATATTATGGATTTCAGCAGCACTCACATCTCTCATTTGGATAGTTACTGTTGTATATTATGGATTTCAGCAGCACTCATATCTCTCATTTGGATAGTTACTGTTGTATATTATGGATTTCAGCAGCACTCACATCTCGCATTTTGGATAGTTACTGTTGTATATTATGGATTTCAGCAGCACTCACATCTCTCATTTGGATAGTTACTGTTGTATATTATGGATTTCAGCAGCACTCACATCTTACTGTTGTATATTATGGATTTCAGCACTCATCTCGCATTTGGATAGATTTACTGTTGTTACTGTTGTATATTATGGATTTACAGGATAGTTACTGTTGGATTTCATATTATGGATTTATGGATTTCAGCAGCACTGTTGTATATTATGGATTTCATCACATCTCTCATTTGGATAGTTACTGTTGTATATTATGGATTTCAGCAGCACTCACATCTCTCATTGGGATAGTTACTGTTGTATATTATGGATTTCAGCAGCACTCACATCTCGGATAGTTACATTTATGGATAGTTACTGTTGTATATTATGGATTTCAGCAGCACTCACATCTCTCATTTGGATAGTTACTGTTGTATATTATGGATTTCAGCAGCACTCACATCTCGCATTATGGATAGTTACTGTTGTATATTATGGATTTCAGCAGCACTCATCTCGCATTTGGATAGTTACTGTTGTATATTATGGATTTCAGAGCACTCACATTTAGTTACTGTTGTATATTATGGATTTCAGCACACTCACATCTAGTTACATTTGGATAGTTACTGTTGTATGGATTTCAGCAGCACTCATCTCACATTTGGATAGTTACTGTTGTATATTATGGATTTCAGCAGCACTCACATCTGTTGTATATTATGGATTTCATTTGGATAGTTACTGTTGTATATTATGGATTTCAGCAGCACTCACATCTCTCATTTGGATAGTTACTGTTGTATTATTATGGATTTCAGCAGCACTCACATCTCTGTTGTATATTATGGATTTCAGCATTTGGATAGTTACTGTTGTATATTATGGATTTCAGCAGCACTCACATCTTTGGATAGTTACTGTTGTATATTATGGATTTCAGCAGCACTCACATCTCTCATTTGGATAGTTACTGTTGTATATTATGGATTTCAGCAGCACTCACATCTCGCATTCAGGATAGTTACTGTTGTATATTATGGATTTCAGCAGCACTCACATCTCTCATTTGGATAGTTACTGTTGTATATTATGGATTTCAGCAGCACTCACATCTCTCATTTGGATAGTTACTGTTGTATATTATGGATTTGTATAGCAGCACACTCACATCTCTCATTTGGATAGTTACTGTTGTATATTATGGATTTCAGCAGCACTCACATCTCTCATTTGGATAGTTACTGTTGTATATTATGGATTTCAGCAGCACTCACATCTCTCATTTGGATAGTTACTGTTGTATATTATGGATTTCAGCAGCACTCACATCTTTGGCATTTGGATAGTTACTGTTGTATATTATGGATTTCAGCAGCACTCACATCTCTCATTTGGATAGTTACTGTTGTATATTATGGATTTCAGCAGCACTCACATCTCTTGCATTTGGATAGTTACTGTTGTATATTATGGATTTCAGCAGCACTCACATCTCTCATTTGGATAGTTACTGTTGTATATTATGGATTTCAGCAGCACTCACATCTCTCATTTGGATAGTTACTGTTGTATATTATGGATTTCAGCAGCACTCACATCTCTCATTTGATAGTTACTGTTGTATATTATGGATTTCAGCAGCACTCACATCTCTCATTTGGATAGTTACTGTTGTATATTATGGATTTCAGCAGCACTCACATCTCTATGGATTTGGATAGTTACTGTTGTATATTATGGATTTCAGCAGCACTCACATCTCGCATTTGGATAGTTACTGTTGTATATTATTTCAGGACTTTCATTTGGATAGTTACTGTTGTATATTATGGATTTCAGCATCTCGCATTTGGATAGTTACTGTTGTATATTATGGATTTCAGCAGCACTCACATCTCGCATTTGGATAGTTACTGTTGTATATTATTTCAGCAGATTTCAGCAGCACTCACATCTCGCATTTGGATAGTTACTGTTGTATATTATGGATTTCAGCAGCACTCACATCTCTCATTTGGATAGTTACTGTTGTATATTATGGATTTCAGCAGCACTCACATCTCGCATTTGGATAGTTACTGTTGTATATTATGGATTTCAGCAGCACTCACATCTCGCATTTGGATAGTTACTGTTGTATATTATGGATTTCAGGATTTCAGCACTCACATCTCTCATTTGGATAGTTACTGTTGTATATTATGGATTTCAGCAGCACTCACATCTCTCATTTGGATAGTTACTGTTGTATATTATGGATTTCAGCAGCACTATCTCGCATTTGGATAGTTACTGGATTTCAGCAGCACTCACATCTCGCATTTGGATAGTTACTGTTGTATATTATGGATTTCAGCAGCACTCATCATCTCATTTGGATAGTTACTGTTGTATATTATGGATTTACAGCAGCACTCACATCTCTCATTTGGATAGTTACTGTTGTATATTATGGATTTCAGCAGCACTCATCTCGTCTGTTGTATATTATGGATTTCATTCTGGATAGTTACTGTTGTATATTATGGATTTCAGCAGCACTCACATCTCTCATTTGGATAGTTACTGTTGTATATTATGGATTTCAGCAGCACTCACATCTCTCATTTGGATAGTTACTGTTGTATATTATGGATTTCAGCAGCACTCACATCTCGCATCTGTTGTATATTATGGATTTCAGCATTTTGGATAGTTACTGTTGTATATTATGGATTTCAGCAGCACTCACATCTCGCATTTGGATAGTATTTATGGATTTCAGTATATCTATTCGGATTTACAGTATATTATGGATTTCAGCTCACATCTCGCATTGGGATAGTTACTGTTGTATATTATGGATTTCAGCAGCACTCATCTCGCATTTGGATAGGATTTACTGTTGTATATTATGGATTTCAGCAGCACTCACATCTCGCATTTGGATAGTTACTGTTGTATATTATGGATTTCAGCAGCACTCATCTGGATAGTTACTGTTGTATATTATGGATTTCAGCAGCACTCACATCTCGCATTTGGATAGTTACTGGTATATTATGGATTACTGGATAGTTGTATATTATGGATTTCAGCAGCACTCACATCTCTCATTTGGATAGTTACTGTTGTATATTATGGATTTCAGCAGCACTCACATCTCGCATTGGGATAGTTACTGTTGTATATTATGGATTTCAGCACTCATCTCGCATTTGGGATAGTTACTGTTGTATATTATGGATTTCAGCAGCACTCACATCTCACATTTGGATAGTTACTGTTGTATATTATCTCACATTTGGAGTTACTGTTGTATATTATGGATTTCAGCACTCACATCTCGCATTTGGATAGTTACTGTTGTATATTATGGATTTCAGCAGCACTCACATCTCGCATTTGGATAGTTACTGTTGTATATTATGGATTTCAGCAGCACTCACATCTCGGATAGTTACTGTTGTATATTATGGATTTCAGCAGCACTCATCTCGCATTGGGATAGTTACTGTTGTATATTATGGATTTCAGCAGCACTCACATCTCGCATTTGGATAGTTACTGTTGTATATTATGGATTTCAGCAGCACTCACATCTCAGCATCATTTGGATAGTTACTGTTGTATATTATGGATTTCAGCAGCACTCACATCTCTCATTTGGATAGTTACTGTTGTATATTATGGATTTCAGCAGCACTCATCTCGCATTTGGATAGTTACTGTTGTATATTATGGATTTCAGCAGCACTCACATCTCTCATTTGGATAGTTACTGTTGTATATTATGGATTTCAGCAGCACTCACATCTCGCATTTGGGATAGTTACTGTTGTATATTATGGATTTCAGCAGCACTCACATCTCATTTGGGATAGTTACTGTTGTATATTATGGATTTCAGCAGCACTCACATCTCGCATTGGGTTACTGTGTAGGATTTCACACTGTTGTATTAGTGTTGTATTATGGATTTCAGCAGCACTCACATCTCTCATTTGGATAGTTACTGTTGTATATTATGGATTTCAGCAGCACTCACATCTCGCATTGGGATAGTTACTGTTGTATATTATGGATTTCAGCAGCACTCACATCTCTCATTTGGATAGTTGTATATTATGGATTTCAGCAGCACTCACATCTCTCATTTGGATAGTTACTGTTGTATATTATGGATTTCAGCAGCACTCACATCTCAGATAGTTAGTTGTATATTATGGATTTCATTTGGATAGTTACTGTTGTATATTATGGATTTCAGCACTCACATCTCTCATTTGGATAGTTACTGTTGTATATTATGGATTTCAGCATCACTCACATCTCGCATTTGGATAGTTACTGTTGTATATTATGGATTTCAGCAGCACTCACATCTCTCATTTGGATAGTTACTGTTGTATATTATGGATTTCAGCAGCACTCACATCTCGCATTCGGATAGTTACTGTTGTATATTATGGATTTCAGCAGAACTCACATCTCGCATTTGGATAGTTACTGTTGTATATTATGGATTTCAGCAGCACTCACATCTCTCATTCGGATAGTTACTGTTGTATATTATGGGTTTCAGCAGCACTCATATCTCGCATTGGGATAGTTACTGTTGTATATTATGGATTTCAGCAGCACTCACATCTCGCATTGGGATAGTTACTGTTGTATATTATGGATTTCAGCAGCACTCACATCTCGCATTTGGATAGTTGCTGTTGTATATCATGGATTTCAGCAGCACTCACATCTCGCATTTGGATAGTTACTGTTGTATATTATGGATTTCAGCAGCACTCACATCTCGCATTGGGATAGTTACTGTTGTATATTATGGATTTCAGCAGCACTCACATCTCGCATTTGGATAGTTACTGTTGTATATTATGGATTTCAGCAGCACTCACATCTCGCATTGGGATAGTTACTGTTGTATATTATGGATTTCAGCAGCACTCACATCTCGCATTGGGATAGTTACTGTTGTATATTATGGATTTCAGCAGCACTCACATCTCGCATTTGGATAGTTGCTGTTGTATATCATGGATTTCAGCAGCACTCACATCTCACATTTGGGTAGTTACTGTTGTTGATTATGGATTTCAGCAGCACTCACATCTCTCATTTGGATAGTTACTGTTGTATATTATGGATTTCAGCAGCACTCACATCTCGCATTTGGATAGTTACTGTTGTATATTATGGATTTCAGCAGCACTCACATCTCGCATTCAGATAGTTACTGTTGTATATTATGGATTTCAGCAGCACTCACATCTCGCATTCGGATAGTTACTGTGTATATTATGGATTTCAGTAGCACTCACATCTCGCATTGGGATAGTTACTGTTCTATACTATGGATTTCAGCAGCACTCACATCTCACATTTGGATAGTTACTGTTGTATATTATGGATTTCAGCAGCACTCACATCTCGCATTGGGATAGTTACTGTTGTATATTATGGATTTCACAGCACTCACATCTCTCATTTGGATAGATTTCAGCAGCACTCACATCTCGCATTGGGATAGTTACTGTTGTATATTATGGATTTCACAGCACTCACATCTCTCATTTGGATAGTTACTGTTGTATATTATGGATTTCAGCAGCACTCACATCTCTCATTTGGATAGAGACTGTTGTATATTATGGATTTCAGCAGCACTCACATCTCACATTTGGATAGTTACTGTTGTATATTATGGATTTCAGCAGAACTCACATCTCGCATTCAGATAGTTACTGTTGTATACTATGGATTTCAGCAGCACTCACATCTCTCATTTGGATAGTTACTGTTGTATATTATGGATTTCAGCAGCACTCACATCTCTCATTTGGATAGTTACTGTTGTATATTATGGATTTCAGCAGCACTCACATCTCGCATTTGGATAGTTACTGTTGTATATTATGGATTTCAGCAGCACTCACATCTCACATTTGGATAGTCGCTGTTGTATATTATGGATTTCAGCAGAACTCACATCTCGCATTCAGATAGTTACTGTTGTATATTATGGATTTCAGCAGCACTCACATTTTGCATTTGGATAGTTACTGTTGTATATTATGGATTTTAGCAGCACTCACATCTCGCATTTGGATAGTTACTGTTGTATATTATGGATTTCAGCAGAACTCACATCTCGCATTCAGATAGTTACTGTTGTATATTATGGATTTCAGCATCACTCACATCTCGCATTCGGATAGTTACTGTTGTATATTATGGATTTCAGCAGCACTCACATCTTGCATTTGGATAGTTACTGTTGTATATTATGGATTTCAGCAGCACTCACATCTTGCATTCGGATAGTTAGTTGTATATTATGGATTTCAGCAGAACTCACATCTCTCATTTGGATAGTTACTGTTGTATATTATGGATTTCAGCAGCACTCACATCTCGCATTCGGATAGTTACTGTTGTATATTATGGATTTCAGCAGCACTCACATCTCGCATTTGGATAGTTACTGTTGTATATTATGGATTTCAGCAGCACTCACATCTCTCATTTGGATAGTTACTGTTGTATATTATGGATTTCAGCAGCACTCACATCTCACATTTGGATAGTTACTGTTGTATAGTATGGATTTCAGCAGCACTCACATCTTGCATTTGGATAGCTACTGTTGCATATTATAGATTTCAGCAGCACTCACATCTCGCATTTGGATAGTTACTGTTGTATATTATGGATTTCAGCAGCACTCACATCTCGCATTCAGATAGTTACTGTTGTATATTATGGATTTCAGCAGCACTCACATCTCTCATTTGGATAGTTACTGTTGTATATTATGGATTTCAGCAGCACTCACATCTCTCATTCGGATAGTTACTGTTGTATATTATGGATTTCAGCATCACTCACATCTCGCATTCGGATAGTTACTGTTGTATATTATGGATTTCAGCAGCACTCACATCTCGCATTTGGATAGTTACTGTTGTATATTATGGATTTCAGCAGCACTCACATCTCTCATTTGGATAGTTACTGTTGTATACTATGGATTTCAGCATCACTCACATCTCGCATTTGGATAGTTACTGTTGTATATTATGGATTTCAGCAGCACTCACATCTCGCATTCAGATAGTTAGTTGTATATTATGGATTTCAGCAGCACTCACATCTCACATTTGGATAGTTACTGTTGTATATTATGGATTTCAGCAGCACTCACATCTCTCATTTGGATAGTTACTGTTGTATATTATGGATTTCAGCATCACTCACATCTCGCATTTGGATAGTTACTGTTGTATATTATGGATTTCAGCAGCACTCACATCTCTCATTTGGATAGTTACTGTTGTATATTATGGATTTCAGCAGCACTCACATCTCGCATTCGGATAGTTA
Organism: Chiridota heheva; assembly: GCA_020152595.1. Classification (NCBI taxonomy): domain Eukaryota; kingdom Metazoa; phylum Echinodermata; class Holothuroidea; order Apodida; family Chiridotidae; genus Chiridota; species Chiridota heheva. The sequence continues at coordinate 307,732 of JAIGNY010000356.1, read as the reverse complement.
CTGTTGTATATTATGGATTTCAGCAGAACTCACATCTCGCATTTGGATAGTTACTGTTGTATATTATGGATTTCAGCAGCACTCACATCTCTCATTCGGATAGTTACTGTTGTATATTATGGATTTCAGCAGCACTCACATCTCTCATTTGGATAGTTACTGTTGTATATTATGGATTTCAGCAGCACTCACATCTCGCATTCAGATAGTTAGTTGTATATTATGGATTTCAGCAGCACTCACATCTCGCATTTGGATAGTTACTGTTGTATATTATGGATTTCAGCAGCACTCACATCTCGCATTTGGATAGTTACTGTTGTATATTATGGATTTCAGCAGCACTCACATCTCGCATTTGGATAGTTACTGTTGTATATTATGGATATCAGCAGCACTCACATCTTGCATTTGGATAGTTACTGTTGTATATTATGGATTTCAGCAGCACTCACATCTTACATTTGGATAGTCGCTGTTGTATATTATGGATTTCAGCAGCACTCACATCTCCCATTGGATAGTTACTGTTGTTTATTATGGATTCTCACATCTCGCATTTGGATAGTTGCTGTTGTATATTATGGATTTCAGCAGCACTCACATCTCGCATTTGGATAGTTACTGTTGCTGATTATGGATTTCAGCAGCACTCACATCTTACATTTGGATAGTTACTGTTGTATATTATGGATTTCAGCAGCACTCACATCTTTTATTTGGATAGTCGCTGTTGTATATTATGGATTTCAGCAGCACTCACATCTTACATTTGGATAGTCGCTGTTGTATATTATGGATTTCAGCAGAACTCACATCTCCCATTGGATAGTTACTGTTGTTTATTATGGATTCTCACATCTCGCATTTGGATAGTTGCTGTTGTATATTATGGATTTCAGCAGCACTCACATCTCGCATTTGGATAGTTACTGTTGTATATTATGGATTTCAGCAGCACTCACATCTCGCATTTGGATAGTTACTGTTGTATATTATGGATTTCAGCAGCACTCACATCTCGCATTTGGATAGTTACTGTTGTATATTATGGATATCAGCAGCACTCACATCTTGCATTTGGATAGTTACTGTTGTATATTATGGATTTCAGCAGCACTCACATCTTACATTTGGATAGTCGCTGTTGTATATTATGGATTTCAGCAGCACTCACATCTCCCATTGGATAGTTACTGTTGTTTATTATGGATTCTCACATCTCGCATTTGGATAGATGCTGTTGTATATTATGGATTTCAGCAGCACTCACATCTCGCATTTGGATAGTTACTGTTGCTGATTATGGATTTCAGCAGCACTCACATCTTACATTTGGATAGTTACTGTTGTATATTATGGATTTCAGCAGCACTCACATCTTTTATTTGGATAGTCGCTGTTGTATATTATGGATTTCAGCAGCACTCACATCTTACATTTGGATAGTCGCTGTTGTATATTATGGATTTCAGCAGAACTCACATCTCCCATTGGATAGTTACTGTTGTTTATTATGGATTCTCACATCTCGCATTTGGATAGTTGCTGTTGTATATTATGGATTTCAGCAGCACTCACATCTCGCATTTGGATAGTTACTGTTGCTGATTATGGATTTCAGCAGCACTCACATCTTACATTTGGATAGTTACTGTTGTATATTATGGATTTCAGCAGCACTCACATCTTTTATTTGGATAGTCGCTGTTGTATATTATGGATTTCAGCAGCACTCACATCTCACATTCGGATAGTTACTGTTGTATATTATGGATTTCAGCAGCACTCACATCTTTTATTTGGATAGTCGCTGTTGTATATTATGGATTTCAGCAGCACTCACATCTCGCATTTGGGTAGTTGCTGTTGTATATTATGGATTTCAGCAGCACTCACATCTCTCATTTGGATAGTTACTGTTGTATATTATGGATTTTAGCAGCACTCACATCTCGCATTCGGATAGTTACTGTTGTATATTATGGATTTCAGCAGCACTTACATCTCGCATTTGGATAGTTACTGTTGTATATTATGGATTTCAGCAGCACTCACATCTCGCATTCAGATAGTTACTGTTGTATATTATGGATTTCAGCATCACTCACATCTCGCATTCGGATAGTTACTGTTGTATATTATGGATTTCAGCATCACTCACATCTCGCATTTGGATAGTTACTGTTGTATATTATGGATTTCAGCAGAACTCACATCTCTCATTTGGATAGTTACTGTTGTATATTATGGATTTCAGCATCACTCACATCTCGCATTTGGATAGTTACTGTTGTATATTATGGATTTCAGTAGCACTCACATCTCACATTTGGATAGTTACTGTTGTATATTATGGATTTCAGCAGCACTCACATCTCTCATTTGGATAGTTACTGTTGTATATTATGGATTTCAGCAGCACTCACATCTCGCATTTGGATAGTTACTGTTGTATATTATGGATTTCAGCAGCACTCACATCTCTCATTTGGATAGTTACTGTTGTATATTATGGATTTCAGCATCACTCACATCTCGCATTCGGATAGTTACTGATTTTGATTGTGCATTTGTTCACCCATTGAGTACATTGGAACACAAGTAAAATTCAATGGGATAAGACAAGCAAATTTTGAATACAGTTCAAAATAAATTCATTTCTCTATTATTTTAAGCCATTTTGTTTCCCTTACATTACTCCACCTCCAGAGGCCCTTGAGCACCCCACATTTTGGCACGTGCTATGGGTACAAGAGCAGTGGCTAAGTGGTAGAGAGTCAAAAGTAATATTCCAAAGGTACTGGCTTCGATTCCCCCTCCTTTCGTGTCTTGCATTGTGTCCTTGAGTAGTACACTTTATTCAGTCCACTCAGCTGTTTATCATTGCTGAGGAGTTAACCTGCAAGATAAGGACTGGTGTTTTGTCCAGTGTGAATCAATTCAGCTAGCACCAAAATAAACCAGAATAAGCACCAGCCGTGTGGACCTTCATCTCAGCCTGGAAATGATTTTAACTTATAACTTTTTAAATAACAAGGAAAAGATATTATTATTTTTATGAAATCAGATTTTTTCAGCTGTGTTTGTCATTCTGACAGTTCAATAATATAAAATGGGCACGTTGACCACTAGACTTAACCTTAAAGTAAATCTTCATCCATATTCCATCTTACCTGCTTCATGGCTTCTTCTCCTATCATATCTGAATGTTTCATAATACTTTCCAAGAAATCCGTCAAATCTGACATGGAAGAGACCTTTATGCTGTTTCGGATCTCAGGGATGTTTTCTGCTATCTTCTCGCAAAACCTGTATCTTCTGACTCTGGGTAAGTAAGTGTGTTCCAGTTGTTCAAGAGTCTTCAATGCAGGGTAATATCTATCAAAATAAGTACAAAGTATTTGAAAGCGTTTAATAGATGTTTGTTTGTTTGTTTGTGTGATGAGGACTTAACAGCACCACTACAACGAGGGTAAAATTGTGCCTGAGAAGTTTGATCATTCTAGAGGTAGAAAGGAAAGAAAACAGGGGGAGATTGAGAGAAATACAAGAACTAAAAGTCAGAAAGCTGGGATCGAGAGAGGAGGTGCATGAGTGAAAAAAACAAAGTAGAGAGAATTGACAGAATCAATAGAAATTATAGAATCAATAGAATTGATAGAATCAATAGAATTGATAGAATCAATAGAATTGATAGAATCAATAGAATTGATCATAAAGGCCTGTGAATGTGAAACAGCAACCCCCCTAATATCCCTATGAGACTGTTCCACTACCTACCCCTCCAAACAAATAATTAATTAATTAAAATACAAAAAATGATAATAACAAAAGAGCAGCAAAAAGGGACAACAACAACACTTTCTTCTAATAGCATGTTGATCTATTAGAATCAGCTGTCAATATAATTATACCATAACCTCACTGATACAGCCACTACAACATATTAATTATACCATAACCTCACTGATACAGCCACCACAATATATTGATCAGCTATCAATATAATTATACCATAAACTTACTGATACAGCCACCACAATATATTGATCAGCTATCAATATAATTATACCATAACCTCACTGATACAGCCAACACAACATATTGATCAGCTGTCAATATAATTATACCATAACCTCACTGATACAGCCAACACAACATATTGATCAGCTGTCAATATAATTATACCATAACCTCACTGATACAGCCACCACAACATATTGATCAGCTGTCAATATAATTATACCATAACCTCACTGATACAGCCACTACAACATATTGATCAGCTGTCAATATAATTATACCATAACCTCACTGATACAGCCACCACAACATATTGATCAGCTGTCAATATAATTATACCATAACCTCACCTATCCACCACAACATATTGATCAGCTGTCAATATAATTATACCATAACCTCACAGATACAGCCACCACAACATATTGATCAGCTGTCAATATAATTATACCACAACCTTACTGATACAGCCACTACAACATATTGATCAGCTGTCAATATAATTATACCACAACCTCACTGATACAGCCACCACAACATATTGATCAGTTGTCAATATAATTATACCATAACCTCACTGATACAGCCAACACAACATATTGATCAGCTGTCAATATAATTATACCATAACCTCACCGATCCACCACAACATATTGATCAGCTGTCAATATAATTATACCATAATCTCACAGATACAGCCACCACAACATATTGATCAGCTGTCAATATAATTATACCACAACCTTACTGATACAGCCACCACAACATATTGATCAGCTGTCAATATAATTATACCATAACCTCACTGATACAGCCACCACAACATATTGATCAGCTGTCAATATAATTATACCACAACCTTACTGATACAGCCACCACAACATATTGATCAGCTGTCAATAGAATTATACCATAACCTCACTGATACAGCCACCACAACATATTGATCAGCTGTCAATATAATTATACCATAACCTCACCGATACAGCCACCACAACATTTTGATCAGCTGTCAATATAAATTATACCATAACCTCACAGATACAGCCACCACAACATATTAATCAGCTGTCAATATAATTATACCATAAACTTACGGATACAGCCACCACAACATGATCAGCTGTCAATATAATTATACCATACCCTCGCCGATACAGCCACCACAACATATTGAAAAATGTATTCATTGCAGAATTTTTTTTTTAAATCAACATGTTTCTTTGCCAATCCCAATTTCATAAAATGCAGGCACAATGTTTTTTTCTAATTTTCTCAAATTTGAAACACCATGAATAAAAAAAAACTATATAGAAACCACTATTTGTTGGGACTTCAGCTGTGGAGCCACTCATTTGTTTGTTTTCAACTTGATTTGTACTTCCAAGATTTATAAATCACCATTACCTTCAAAGAAAGATCTTTTTAAACTTTTCAATAGCCAAAATAATTTTAAAAATCTTCAAAATTAAAAAATCTTCATACTTTAAAAGTTTGGGTTTTCAAAAACATTTTTCTTTCACCAAAAAAATAAAAATAATATTTCTTTATACAATATCAAACTTTATACAATTCTTTTTGAAATTTTTAAAATAAAAATTAAAGAACAATTTTTATAATTACAAGTAACTTCTCAGTACCAAAAACAACCCAGAACAACCCAAATCAATATAACATTCCTTACATCATTAACATTTAAGTTTAGCAGATATAGCGGAAAATCTCTGAATAGAAATAACAAACATCTAGCAGATCTCACTTGAACAACTTAGGAAATCAAACAAACTTTGACACAACAATATTACAATATTCATGAAACATACTCATTTCACCCTAAAAGCAATTGAGTCAATTTGCAGATGGCACCTGTTATACTCCGTACAAGTTAAACAGAGGCAGTGTGACGAAAGTGCATCTCATTATCTATGTGCAACTTCTAGAGAAATTTCCATTTCTCTCCTCATCACCTGACTGCGCATAGGTTATACTATAGGAATGCTAAATGAGACCTCCAACCTGCTGATGAAATCCGCCTTCATTTTACCTGATAGCAGATGAGAGAACAAGCATAAACTTAAAGTTTACAGTGCCAGCACGGATGAAAAAGCAAGAATCGATCAAATTCTTGGCAGGGAGCTGAGTCATCTTTGCAAATGAATGTTGAATAATCTTTAAGCTTTTAAATTTTAACTTGGCATTTTATTAAGGGTGTATTGCCTTATTTGAAAAAAATGAGTGTCAATTTTATGGCGAGTATAATTTGACGAATAAGATGAATGCCTTTATTCAAATGTTGTGTTTATTCAGATGTTGTGAAGCATGAAGAAAATGGAGAAAATATAAAAATGTCAAAGACTGTATCTTGATTTGCATCTTGGTTTGTTGATGCTTAACGGGAAAAAAACGACAGTCAGAGTCAAATGTGCCAAGAGGGTGTTACAAATTTAAGGTGCAAGGGTTAGGACAGAGATAGTAATAGTAATTATTTTATATAGCGCCCTTTCTGTACAAGTATATTCAAAGCGCTTTACAAACATTGGAGCTTTAGAATAGGGGAGAGCTGCCCAAACGGCGCATTATCCATCCATTAGCTCAGGGAAGTGAATGAACACTGCGTTTTCACGTTTCTCTTCTCGAATAGTCTTTAGAGAACCAGGTAGGGTGTGACTGTCCTACCATCGGGACCGCCAGCTTAACATCCCCTTCAAAGGATGGTGAACGCAATTCAACCATTGCCACGTTTGAATGGGAGGGGAGGGGGGGGGGGAAGCAGGGCTGTAAACGACGTACTTCCGCTTTGATGATTGGTGTATCTGTCTGCATAGCTGTGGAGTAACGGGTTAGACCTGACCAGGGCTTGAACCCGATACCTCCAGCACCTCAGTCGTGCGCTCTACCAACTGAGTTACCTGTAGTTCACAAGATCAATAGGAGCGGGAGGAGGGATAGGAAGGAGAGAAAATTTAAAAGTATTCATACATTTTTCATTCTGAGAAGAGTAATCTTGATTCTAAAATAAGTTATTTTTCACTCCTCTGCATGTTCTGCCCCATGTTTTCCCCCCTTTCTTTTTACCCAAGGTTCCCGTTTTCCCCCATTTTCTTTTTACCCAAGGTTCCCACACATACACTTTGTATACATAATTTTTTATAAAACCTGGGAAACTGATCAAGTGTCAAAAAGTAAAAAAACAAAAATATCTACCTTGTTGAGTTGATCTGTTCATTCAATTTACAATAAACATCAAGGACGGGCAGGCAGGTCTGAAGGTGCTCAATCGTGGCAGCAATATTTAGCAAAACTCTACGAGTCGTTTGAAGCTGCGTTACATTGTCCAAAACTGGCTGACCAGATTGCTGAAGCTGCTGGTTGGTTTCAACCACCTCATTCTTTCAATAACAAAACAAATGAATATTCAAAGATTATATGATACTGTAATGCAGTATGCGGTTATGACCGCAGGAAAAATGGAAATTCGTGGAATAATTTCTTTTTTTAAAAGATTTCTATGAGTAAGTAACAAACAGTACAGGCCTATGGTAAATATGTGCCCTTAAAACGTCCCCATGTAATTGTGCAATGAATAGCACATTAAATTGCAAGAGGGAAACATATAAAGATGTATTTACTACATTAATATTGATTCTGTTACAATTTTTCGTGGGATGATTTTTGAAACCTTTATTCAAAACCGCGGGAAATGATATAATTAATTCCAACTCTGTTGTTATGAAAAAATTTGTAAAGTGTTTTAAAATTGGCATTATGCCAAACTAGTCAAATATAGTCAAAATATAACCTTTAAAGAAATTTTAATCAGTATATTTTAAATCAGTATATTTCTAATCAGTATATTTTTAATCAGTATATTTTTATTCAGTGTATTTCTTAAATCAGTATATTTTCTAATCAGGTATATTTTTTAATCAATACATTTTCATTCAGTATATTTTCAATCAGTATATTTTTTAATCAGTTTATTCTTTTTAACAGTATATTTTTTAATCAGTATATTTTTAATCAGTATATTTTTAAATCAGTATATTTTTTAATCAGTATATTTTTTAATCAGTATATTTTTTAATCAGTATATTTCTAAATAAATATTTCATGGACAGCAAAAACACAAAATCACATCAAAATATATTGAAACTTGGCAACAGCTTTTTTAAGCATGCAAAAGGTTTTATGTAATTTTGTGAGGTATAAACGGGTAATTTAACCCCAACCCATCCACAATTCCTTGAAGGGAGAGCAATTTGGATCATTACCACACCCACATAGACGGGATTTAGGGTGCAAGGGGGGCATTTTTTCCATGTTTATATATTTTTTATGGCAATTTTTTATATTTAAGATTGATTTTATAATTTTGCCTCCCACTTTTGGTGGGCAAATCATGATTTAGGCACTTATACCACGGCTCACGCCCGCCTCAATAATCGTACATACGTTCATTTTACACACCCAAAATGTACATTCATGTGAAATAGATTTTCATCGTTTTCGATGCATGGGTTATTTAGGGAAGATCTATAATGAGATGTTTATGTTAATATTTGTCCATGGATTCATATAACGTTCATTTTGCACACACTGAAGATACTCAAACTTTGATCAGCCATAGCTTGAGAACTACAATCTTGAGCTAAACTCATTAAGATACCTCCGTTTCCCATTCAATGTTAGAAAATGTTGATAATTGCTTTCAATGTCTCTGTGTTTCATAGTGAAATATTTTGACAACATTGAAAGGGGGAGTCAGAAGGGGGAGGGGGGAGGAGGGGGGGGGGACTGATAATAGCTGTACATAAATATTTGAAATGACATGCAAACTTTCCGGTAAGCTGGTAAGTGTCCCAACAGTTTTGTCCAAAATTGTAGTTATGATATTTTTCAAAATTCAAAGACTTTTTTACACCAAATTTTGAATGAAAATATTATAAATGTCAATGAAAAAATAATTTTATGTAGGAAAGTCATGATTTCCAAAAACAGATATTCAATTGTTTTGAGAATTCAGGACAATACAATAACAGGCATTAACATCTGTTGGACCGTGCTATCTTAAGTAGATAGGAAATGTGTGCTTTATTCTTTACTCCGGTAAAAAAACACCTTGTGTTTGCAATCCCATCTTTTCAGAATGTCTGAGTGCTTTATTCTTGACTACTGCATTGTTCTGTACATTTTGGATTAAAAGGGAAATGATGGCAGTTGGGGGTGAGGGGCGAAGGGGGGGAAGGGGGGGGGGAGTTGGGATGGGGTGGTGGGGAGGAGAGAAGTGACTGAGATGGAGACTGAAATTATGGCAGTTAGGTCAAGAGTACTTCAATTTTGTTTTATCAGATTCCAGCGTGCTCATATTGCTTCTCTAATCTTATTATAAAAATACCATACAAGAATAGAGGGTAGCCAGGACATTGATAAAAAAAGTACCAGTTCAATAACATTTAATGAAATATAAGAAATAAGATTTTGTAAATAACAAAATCTGTTAAGATTTCATGTTTAATTAAGACGTGCACCACAATCTTCCCTTTGCTAAACGATTTACCCAATTTGTAGTCGGTAATTTTGTCAATTTTTTTTAAGTGAAGTGAATCTATACGATTCCTGTGTTGAAGATGTAGTGACTAGAAATTGACAAAAGTGAAAATAGTCGGATAAAGTCCATACACAAATTGAAAAAAAAAAAAATTCTTAGGATAAAATTGTTGTCAAAGATTTTACCACAGATTATAGAAAGTCTCTTTCAGTACAGTGATCTTTACTCGATTTTCATAACAGTTTATATTTTCAAAATAGATTTCTATTGTCAAAATGGACTGGAATAAAACCTCCACATTGCCATTATACTCCTTTTCTAGTAGTTATAAAAATTCTGTACCAGAATAGCTAGCTGACTAAATTTTTGTTTGTCATTCTGGCACAGAGTGTATTAAGTACCAACACAAGAGTATAATGGTAATGTGAAGGCTTTATTGCAGTCCATTTTGACAATAGAAATCCATTTTCAAAATAGAAACTGTTTCATGGTAAAACATTAGGTGGCGCTGGTTCAGTGAAATAATTCAGTTTTATATTAACTTCAGATACCAAAATCTCACCTTGCCTCCCCCTTATTGACGGACCCAAACTTTCATTATATAGTAAAACACTACCCACATTTAAAAAAGCCCCTCAAATGTTCAGCAAAAAATGCCTGTGTTTGCCACATATTTTTTTCAGACAATCTTGGACAAAACTCGTTAGGACACCCCCGTTCTGTTCAATGTTCGTGAAATGAGTGGAAAATGTTGATAATTGCTTTCTATGTCTCTGTATTTCCTAGTGAAACATTTTGCAACATTGAAAGCGGGAGAACGGGGGATTAAAATAGCTGTACATAAATATTTGAAATAACATGCAAACTTGCCGGTAAGCTCCCAACAGTTATGTCCAAGATTGTAGTTAAGATATTTTTCCAAATCCAAAGACTTTTTTATTCAAAATTTTAAATCAAAATTAAACCTCTGTCCAAAGACCTTCAAAGCTTTTCAGTTAATAAAAAAAATATGTAAATCTATTGTTTGCGGAAACATTTCATTTTTGATGTTAATTTGTCCTCTAACATTATGTCTTGGGAGAATTTTCCTTCAAAATGAAGGGTGAGAAAATGGCAGTAATTTTTCGATGACACCTTTCATCAAATAAAGAATTGAAGCAGATGTAACCGATTAATTTAACAGACTCTTGCAGAATAACAATATCAATTTCTAAATTTTCAGACATAAATACCTACATTTACAATTGCATTATGGGTAAACAGTAAACATAATCAAGTTTTGCTTTAATTAAAGTATTGGAGATAGATATAATCAGATTGTTTCCATCACTCAGGAGACATGTCCCTCTATGCACAGAGAAAGAGAGACATATATATAGTACATATGAAACTACAGAACACAGTTAGTATTAATAATAAAATTTCCCATGGTTCTAAATAAAGGTGTCAAAAATCTTCTCACAAAAATCGTTACAACAATAATATTAATGTACTGTACTATTTATTGCACAACTACATGGAGGACGCTTTTAGAGCACATATTTACCACATATACTGTTGGTTTCTCCTGAAATCTTAAAAATTTATATATATATATATATATTATATATATATATATATATATATATATATATATATATATATATATATATATATATATATATATATATATATATATATATATATATATATATATCTATATCTATATATATATATATATATATATGTATGTATGTATGTATGTATATATATATATATATATATATATGTATATATATATATATATATATATATATATATTTATATATATATATATATATATATATATATATATATATATATATATATATATATATATATATATATATATATATATATATATATATATATATATATATATATATATATATCTATATATATATATATATATATATATATATATATATATACAGCAATGAGCGGCCCCAATGATTTCAATAGGAGGCCAGGACCCCAATAATCATTTGTAATTCTCATATTTTTGGTATATTTGTAATCACCGTGAGATTTAATTCATATGTTCTCTTTATATAATGGCCTAAATCATGCAGTCCACAATTACAATCTTAAATCATACAAAACAAAAACTTAAAAGTTTTTGTAACACATTTGCTTTTATAAACTCCCCATTCCTCTCCAGTAGAATGAAAAATGTCCAGTCATATGGTCATAATTACTTGCATTATGTCTGATCAATGACAACTTGCCTCCCTGGCCTGATTCTAATACTTGTAAGTGTAAGTGGGCAATATTGGATGTTGGTACTATTGACTATTGCCTACTGGCCTATAAAGCGGATATATTTATTATCTAACATTTTGAAAAGTTAGGTTGCTCACTTGCATCATAAAACATGGGTAAAATCCTAATTGTATTAAGACCTCCAACTGTTTTTTATGAATTAAAAGCTGCCCATTTCATTCTGTTAATTTTGCAGTAACATTTTGTTTTCAAATAGCCTATATTAAACAGCAGACTTTTTGGAGAATATCATGAGTCCCAATAGATTGTTTTATGCTGGCCGGTAGCCAGGACTGTGAGAGGGGGTTCTTTTGTTCGTATAAAAGGCACTTCATTCCTGCACCTCAATTTTTTTTAAATGGAAACGCGACATTCTACATCAGGTTTTTTTTACCCCGAGACGAGGCTATCGATTCGTCAAATGGTCAGAACCATTCCAGTACATCAACAAGCTTTGAAATTCCAAGTGCTTTAATATTATGTATTTAAATTTCAAAAGAGTACTTTCTCTGAAAAGGGCATTCTTCATGAACTACGAAACAGAGGGAGGTGCGGGTTATAGAACAGGTTCGTTTTAAAAGATTTACCAAATTTACACATGTTCATAGTAAATTATTAAAAGCTTGTCAAACAATTTTCTTTTAGACTTCACATATTTTTCAAAGGGTGACCATAGACTTATATCCATGGACAGAAACGTGAACAATAAAACATTATATTTCCACATTTTGTGTTTTCATGATTTTGTTGTTTGTATATTGTATATTATATCTCTCTTTGACATGAATTTTGACTTGTATAATAAACTTTCTTCCTATGCATTGGAAAGTACTTGTTTGCCCTTCAAATGTCAATTTTGTGAGAGCTTCCAGGGGCTCTGCCCCCTGGGCCCCACGCCGAAAAGCAAGCGCATACGTTGTCACCTTAACGGACAATTTTTGTTAATCGATTCACGCCTGTTTAGTGCCTCCCCTCCCTAATATTTTAATCCTTCCGCTACTGCTGATATATATTGAATGAAAAGAATTATTCCCACGAATTCCTGAGACTGTACATTTTTTGGCAAGTCTGCTACACAGTACTGCACCCTTTCACACAGTGGCTGGAAGATTCATGCACATGGGTCATATTGGCTCTGCATTAAAAGGAAAGCAGTACTCATATTACACACAAGATTCTACTATATATAGACCACTTACAAAAATATCTTGGATACTGCACATGAGGCATAAAAATACCTTGTTCCTTTTTCAAAGACGGTATTATTTCAATGTTTATTAATAGGACACCATAAACAATAATATCGTCTTTCTGTCATAAACAATTGTTCACCTAATACAATAAAGGTTAAAGCCGCCAAAAAACTCATTGATGGTCAACTGGGTTTCCCCTAAATCATACAACATCATCAACCATTTAACGTTAAATAGATTAGGAAAACAACCATTTAAAAGATCTTGGGGCAAACCTGGCTACTTGAATGGTCTTTACGAGTCAGAATAATTTTTCTGAAAAGGCGCAGTACTTCCAAAGCGCATTGATGTGCCTGTCACCAAATTAAGCACCCTGCACCTTTTTAAATCAAGCTAGGGGTCTGTCTATGAACATGTAGCAATTATATGTTGCTTTTAAATATGTTTACACAATATGAAAGTAGCACAAATTCCATCAAAAGCAGTTCCAAATATAGGTGGCATATGCATCGAGAGGGCACACCATGACGGGAGAGGACTTGATGGGCGCCCCCACATATTCTGGTGCGGTTTTTGTCTTTCAGAACAAGATTAATGTTCTTAAAAAGTCAAGTTTCAGTCTGAGAGAGCAACCTTCTACATCACAGAGGACTTGACGATGTTGGACCTAAAAGAGGTGGTCTAAGGGTGTGAAGGCCCTCTATACCATGGCACGAAACTTAAGTTTTCTGGTGGTTTTTGGAGGGATAGTCATGGGAAACCTTATCGTTTTCAAGCTCCAGCTGAACGAAGTTAAAGTACTGCGCGGGTGCCAGCAAATCTGACATTTTGCTAATGCCGTCCCATTTCAGTGTTTTAAGTCATTATGGATTATTTCTTACAGCATGGTTGCTGTTTTGTTTTAAACTAAACTGCTAAAAATGATTGATTAATATATATTTTTTTTTATTGAAAATTTTGTTTACTTATTACTGGTATTTTTTGTAAAATATATATTTTTGCTGCATTGCGATTTTCATGCAGAACCATAGCTTTTATGCAGCTTCTAAAAAGAGCCTGTTTAGCCTTTTTGTAAGTGTTTTTCTTTTTAAATTTATATTATCTTTACACTCCACACAGTATTATGCAAATGTTATCTATTGTACTGAATACAACTAACATTCTTCCCAGACTTATCCTTCTACAATGTATTCGATTGTATGTATGTTGCTTATTTTATCGATCAATTGTAATTCACACTTGCTTTACCCTTATAGTATATGGCAGAGGTTTCTTTTTGTTCTCTTAATGCCTGGGGTTTGAGAGATGTAAAAAAGTGGCGTAAGATATTTTCATGGCTACATGGGAAAATTATGTTTTATTTGCTTCAAGAAATTGAAAGTGAGTCTGGGCTGGAGCATGTTTGGAGTAATGAATGGGGGAGTAAGGTTTTTTTCTCCCATGGAGAGAGTAATGTCTCGGTGTTTGTATCCTGGTTAACCCATGCCTTATGCTCGCAGTGTTTGTATCCTGGTTAACCCATGCCTTATGCTCGCAGTGTTTGTATCCTGGTTAACCCATGCCTTATGCTCGCAGTGTTTGTATCCTGGTTAACCCATGTCTTATGCTCGCAGTGTTTGTATCCTGGTTAACCCATGCCTTATGCTCGCGGTGTTTGTATCCTGGTTAACCCATGCCTTATGCTCGCAGTGTTTGTATTCTGGTTAAACCATGCCTTATGCTCGCAGTGTTTGTATCCTGGTTAACCCATGCCTTATGCTCGCAGTGTTTGTATTCTGGTTAAACCATGCCTTATGCTCGCGGTGTTTGTATCCTGGTTAACCCATGCCTTATGCCTGTTTGTATTCTGGTTAAACCATGCCTTATGCTCGCAGTGTTTGTATCCTGGTTAACCCATGTTATGTATGTTTGTATCCTGGTTAACCCACCATGCCTTATGCTGTTTGTATCCTGGTTAACTCATGTCTTATGCTGTTTTGTACCCTCCCTTATGCTCGCAGTGTTTGTATCCTGTTAACCCATAATCCTGGTTAACCCATGCCTTATGCTCGCAGTGTTTGTATTCTGGTTAAACCATGCCTTATGCTCGCAGTGTTTGTATCCTGTGTTTGTATGTTTGTATTCTGGTTAAACCATGCCTTATGCTCGCGGTGTTTGTATCCTGGTTAACCCATGCCTTATGCTCGCAGTGTTTGTATTCTGGTTAAACCATGCCTTATGCTCGCAGTGTTTGTATCCTGGTTAACCCATGTCTTATGCTCGCAGTGTTTGTATCCTGGTTAACCCATGCCTTATGCTCGCGGTGTTTGTATCCTGGTTAACCCATGCCTTATGCTCGCGGTGTTTGTATCCTGGTTAACTCATGTCTTATGCTCGCGGTGTTTGTATCCTGGTTAACCCATGCCTTATCCTCGTAGTGTTTGTATCCTGGTTAACCCATGCCTTATGCTCGCGGTGTTTGTATCTTGGTTAACCCATGCCTTAATTGCTGTGTTGATACGTTTATCTCAGACAATAATGGTCGCCTTCTTTGCTTGCAGATTAAGCTTAATGATTTAGTTTCTTTTGATTAACGTTTATGCTCCCAATATAGACACTCCTTCTTTTTTCCGAAATATTAGGTGTTCCACTTCTAACTACCGGGGACCGGGGTCATTACATCATTTGGGGTGGAGATTTTAATATGGTTTTAAATATGTCACTGGATAAAGAGGGTGGTCGACCATCAACTAACTTTAAGGCGCCAGCAGGAGGTTTTTAACATCATGTCTGATTTTAACCTCTTTGATGTGTGGAGGGAAAGAAATCCCTTCTTGAAGCGTTATTATTCCTGGTTTTCAAAAGTGACTAAATCCACGTACTCTTATTTAGATATGTTTCTTATATCTACAAGCCTTTAACAATGTGTTATTGATTCTTCCATTGTTTCAAGTATTAAAACAGATCATAAGTTGATTACTTTAAGTTTTGAATCTTTTGATTGCAAACGTGACAGAGGTTTTTGGAAATTTAATGTCTTTTTACTGAACAATGACTGTTATATTTAGACAATTAAAGATTTGATTAAGTCAACTATTAATGACAATTCTTATCTTAATTCCTCTCAACTTTGGGAATATTTTAAGTTTGTAATCCGTTCTAAAACAATTTTGTACTCATCTTAAAGGCCAAGAAACGTCGTCTGCTTGAGACAAAAAGTTTGAGGGATATTTGTACTGCCGAGGATAATCATCATCGTGACCCATGTGATGAATTGTATAGTAAATTAAGTCAATGTAACAAAGCGTTAGAAAATTTGTATGAATAGAAACTACAAGGTTTTATTGTCCGTTCAAGAGCTAGGTGGGTAGAGTATGGTGAAAAATGCTCGAAGTACTTTGTGGATCTTGAAAGGCGCTATAAGAGTATGAATTGTATAAATAGCTTATTAGATGAGTCTGGGAACATTATTACTGATAAGGATAAAATCCTGTTGCATATTCGCTCTTTCTATCAATCTCTTTACGCCTGTTTTAACAGTTGTAATCCGGATCCTTTCTTTGAAAAACTAGGTCATGAGTCTCCCCTTAGTGACAATCAGATGCTCTCCTGTGAGGGCAGGCTCACCTTAGCTGCATGCACTAATTGTTTAAAGTCCTTTTCTAAAAATAAGTCCCCTGGTTCGGACGGCTTTCCCTCAGAATTTTATACGTTTTTCTGGTCTGAGATAGGTAACCTTGTACTGAATTCTCTTAATTATGCTTTTTCTCAGGGCCATCTCTCTTACGAGCAGAGCCGTGTTACTAGTTCTCTGATACCCAAGGATGGCAAGGATAATCATTTACTTGGTAGCTGGAGACCAATCTCCTTGCTTAATGTAGATTATAAAATAGGTGCGAAGTGTATCGCGTCCCGAATTAAACAATTTCTAAGTATATAATCAACCCTGATCAAACCTGTTTATAAAAGACCAGTATATCAGTGAGAATATTCTTACGGTTCTCGACACAATTTCTTACTGTAATGAAAAGCGGTTGGAGGGTTTTCTTTTATTCACTGATTTTGAAAAGGCGTTCGACAGTCTTGACTGGTCTTTCCTTTCAAAAGCTCTTGCATACTTTAACTTTGGTAATGATTTAATTAAGTGGGTTCAAATCTTTTATGTTAACGCTTCTGCTTGTGTGATGAATAACGGTTACTCTACTGGGTTTTTTAACATTCGCCAAGGTGCGCGTCAAGGTTGGCCATTAAGTCCTTACCTTTTTGTTTTGTGTGTGGAAATTTTTGCTACTAAAATAAGGGCAGAGAGTACTATTCGGAGAATATGCATCCACAATAGAGAAATAAAAATTATGCAATATGCTGACGACACTTCTCTTTTTGTCGATGGTAGTGAAGAGACCTTTGTCTCCGTTTTACATGTATTAGAAGATTTGTATAAGTCATCTGGTTTAAGGGCTAATCTGAATAAATCTTACCTTTTCCCACTAGGACCTTCTAGTCGCTCACTTCCAGACTATATTGACAATTTTGATTTCCTGATTAATACTGGCCCGATCAAATTTCTTGGTATTTTTTTTTTACACAGAGAGATGAGGACTTTTTTAGTCTTAACTACTTGCCAAAACTCTCTAGACTTAAAAATAAGTTGCGGATGTGGTCCCAGCGGAATCTTTCCCCTCTGGGAAAAATTACCATCATAAAAGCTTTAGCTCCTTTCCCAGTTAATTTATGTTGCATCAGTCTTGCCAAATCCACCTCGTGGGTTTTATAAGGAGCTTGATTGTGTTTTGTATAATTTTATCTGGAATGGGAAACCTCTGACAAAATAAAACATTGTGTTCTTATTAATTCAACTGAATCTGGAGGTCTTAACATGGTACACATCAAGTCTTTTTTAATGCTTTAAAGATTGCATGGGTAAAACGTTACTTGGTTAGCGACAATTCATCTTGGTCTTTATTTTTGATATCTACCTCTCTTCGAAGAGGAATAGTTTCTTTTTAAGTGTAATCAAATGCCAGGTGATGTGAACATTAAGAATAAATTCATTAACAATGTCTGTCGGGCATGGTCTTATGTTAATTGTAATAACCAGAGTTGTTTTACTAATGAGATAATTTGGAATAATAGTCATAATCGTATTAACAACAAACCCATTTTCATTTCTACCTTGCTAGCCAAAAATTGTGTTAGAGTTTGTGATTTGTTAGCCGTTGATGGTAACTTTTTAGACTGAAGATTTGTGCCAGAATTTTGATGGTTACTCTGTGCCACTTACTACCTTTTATAATATTACTAGGGCATTCTAGAGAATGGATAAGCTCTCTTACAAACACGGATGTTGATGCTAGCATCACTCTGCCTGAATTATTAGTTCTAAAACTTGGTGATATAAAGGTAACAAGATTTGTGTATAAGATTCTGATAAATCGTTTAACTCTAAATCCAATTGCTCAGCGAAAATGGGTAATTGATTTTCCAGAATAATGTTCTTAATTGGAATTCTATTTACCGTTCTTGTCATGTTTCTGTCATGGATACTAAAGTGAGATATTTCCAGTACAAATTCCTTAACTGCTTCATTGCCACAAATCAGTATTTGTGTAAAGTGGGAATTTGTAACAATTCTCTGTGTAGCTTTTGTCATTCTGAAATTGAGACAATGATGCATCTCTTTTGGAGCTGCCATTTTACACATTCCTTCTGGGTGTGTTTGCAAAACTTCCTTGGTGTAGCAGTTTTGCCACTTACATACGCGATTATTTGCTTTGGCGATATAAGTGATAGAGATAGTTATCTAAACTTTGTTATTTTCAATGCTAAGCTTTTAATTTGATAAAAGTATTCCTGTTGTTAGAAACTTCCTTTCGAGGTTGAGTCACCTCTTAAGGGTCAAGAAGTATATTTATGTTAAAAATGATCGCTTAACCACTTTTTTGAGACAGCTTGACTCACTTCCCAAATTAAGAGATCTTTGTTTTGAGATTTAAACTTTTTTTCTCCAGCTGATGTTGGTTGTTGCCTAAGACTGATTGGTTCAATACGTTATTTTATTTTATTTTTAAATGGGGAGTTCTTTAAAGTATTTTTTTGTTTTAAACTTATCTCTTCCTTTTCTTCCCTTTTCCTGGTTTTTCTGAGAAACTTATTTTTGCATATTTTGTTATCACTGTAGCTATATAGTGTTCCTGAATCTATTGTGATTTTCATCATCTTTCTGATATTGTAATGATACTGCCGAAGGAGCATCACTAAGCCATCAGACTACCAGGTTGTTGTTTTAATTTTTTCGTTCGCATTCACCTACCCTCCCCTATTCACCTACCATCCTGCATTCACCTACCATCCTGCATTCACCTACCATCCTCCATTCACTTACCATTCATCCACCACCTCTACCCACACCTAGCCACCTTTTTCCACCCATTTATCTAACAAATACAGGCTACTCTTCCTATCCCACCTGCCATCACGCCTGGAATCCAGATGACATTCACCTACCATCCACCATTCACCTATCCTTTCCTATTCACCTACCATCCTGCATTCATCTACCATCCTGCATTCACCTACCATCCTCCATTCACCTACCATTCATCTACCACTTCTACCCACAACTAGCCACCTTTTTCCATCCATTTATCTAACAATTATAGGCTACTCAACCAAATCACCACTCCAACCTTCACTATATTACCATCACCCACTCCATTGCACCACAGTTCCCTCCTCATTATCTCCTGATAATTCGAATAAACAGAAAAACATTAACCCTTAACTTAAATATCAAACTCCCGAACATGCTCAATTATATATTTTCCCTAATTAACCAAATATGGCTGATCTATCGACCAAATCAGAATCAAAATTCTTTGCAAATTAATTTGGAGATTTGTTGTTTCTATTTCTATTTATCCCAAGACACTTAATTACAAATTCTTTTGAGCCATTAGGCTCTATTGTTTAACTTTTCTTTCAGCTCAGAACAAATATTCTAATTGCCATTTGAGTCAGGGCCTACATGTCTTGTAAGTTTTTTGGAAGTAAGAGTCTCCTTTGTATAAATTTCTTTTCAAGCAAGTCATAAGAATAGTTAGAATTCCTTTCCAAGGGCAGAAATCTTTTGTCGGATGGACAATCGATGTGGACGAATGGACGGACGAAAAGACGGATGGATGGACAGACGAATGAATTGTTAAGATGCTTTATCCCCTCTTCACCACCTTCGGTGGCAAGGAGATACAAAATCACTAACTTCTGCTTTTTTGCATCAAAAATGGCGACATTTGCTTTTGTTATTGATTTCTGAAGTTGTCTTAACACCATCTATGATATAGACCTTTGAAGTAAAAGATAAATAAAACACTATGCTTGACTAGTTTGTCATACAAGGGGGGCAGAAAATTGTCATACTGTCCATGTAGGGATTGACAGCAAAAGTTGCAAATCAGCTGTTTATTAAATGTTTGAGGGACAATGGTTCCATCCCAGGCTTGAGTTACTCGCCAGCATCTTATACAGCTTGGCGAATAAAGTAGATGAAACCAGTATTTCCACTCGCTAAGTATTTTCAACTAATTGCCAACACTTTCAACTGAAATTTGACAATTTTCGCACAACTAGCATACAGTACCTCTGTATTGCCCTTTTTTTGGGCCTGACTTCATGACCATACATACACAAAAAAACATAGCAAGACTACACACATGCACAATAAAATAAAGTAGGTGGTTTAAAAAACAAATTAAATCAACATGCACAAACTTTATTAGATTTCTAAACATTAATTTCAGACCTACTGGCAGAAACAAGGCCCCTACAGCAGAAAGTTTACACTCAATGCCTGTTGCGGCTCCGGCCCGTATAGTACACATACTGTGTGCACATCTGTACTGTATGTAGTACATACTGGTACAATATCAGTGCTCGCAGCAGCTCAGTGAATTTGTTTTTGGAAAAGTTTGGAAAGTACAGAATTCTAAGCATAAGGAGAGCTCTGAAGCTCCGCCCACTTAAGAAATAAGATAGGGATAGAGATAGCGAGTTTAAAAGTTTCCATTTCCGTCAAGCAAAGACATTACTTAGAAGGATATAGCGTTCCCATCCATAATGACACTAACACATTTCTTGCAAGCTACGTGAGCCAATCAGATTTATCTGTGTAGCTGGTTTGTTTGTTTGTTTGTTTGATAAGGGCTTAATGGCACCACGACAGCGAGGGTCAAATTGTGCGTGACAGGTTAGATCATTCCAGAGGTAGGAAGGAAAGAAAATAGGGAAAGATTGAGAGAAACATGAGAACTAAAAGCCAGAAAGCTGGGATTGAGAGAGGTGCATGGGTGAAGAAAAAAAAGTAGAGAGAGGAAGTGGGAGAGGAGCACTAAATATGGTTGTAGAGGGAAGCACAATTAAGGAAGGAGATAATTTTATCCCGAGGGTTTTTCTGGATGATCTCGGCTATTGAGTTGTGGAGAGCAAGAGAAGCTCTGGGAAGGTTGTACAGGGGGCAAGCAAGGAAAACGTGATGGACTGTGAGGGTGCAATGGCAATTGTTGCAGAGGAGTTGGGGAGACAATAAGGAGGTGGCAGCAAGTGAGGTGTTGTGACCTATTCTAAGATGGGAGAGGTTGTGGATGGTGGGTTTAATCGGAATGGTAGGCTGGATAACATGGAGTTTGTTATCAATTTGGGAGTCCCATGAGGTTTGCCAGCGGTCACTAACAAGGGAAGCAACAAGCGGTTTGATGTCAGAAAGGGTTTTGGGAAATGGAGTACGGGGGAGATTGAGGGCAAGCTTAGTGGCTGCATCAGCCCTGTCATTGCTAGCGATGTCAACATGGCTGGGTATCCAGAACAAAATAATACTTTTCCTGCAGAGGGTTGGCGAAAGGAGTTTACGAAGGAGGAGGTGGGATGTGGGGACATCCCATTTTAAAGATTGAGTAAAGAAGTAAGGACAGCCTTGGAGTCGGAGAAGATGGCAAAGTGGCTGAGCAGGGAGTACTCAATAAATTGAGGGCGAGGAGGATGGCCTTGGCCTCAGCCGAGAAGATGGACTGAGATTGAAATGACAGAAGTACATGCAGACTGTCTTGTCTTTGGAGAAATTAAAATCGTTATTGTTGCACCAATCTTGCAGCAGGTTAAGGCTGAGTTGGAGCCTATTTTCGACAAGAGGAAAGCTACGGGAGGAGTAGAAGATAGTGAAGTCGCCAATGTAGGGGGCACGTTTGATGTTGGGGCCAAGGTTGTCCGCGATGTCATTAATGCTAAGTTTGAAGAGAGTGGGGGAGAGGGTGTGGCCAATACGAACTTCTTTAACCATAGGCATATTCTCACGTCCTTCCCTGTGCCCAAGTTCCTATATATTGTAATGCAATGCTCAGGGCACTGATCCGAGTAAAATCGGTTTTGGCCAAAATAATTTCAGCAAAAGTGAAAATATCACACCAGACAAACATTTTATCTAAGGCAAACCGCAAGTATATATTTCCATCTATTCTAACAACACTGCATGCTAAGTACTACTTAAACAAGAAAGCAATCCACGGAGTTCCTGATCTCATCACCTTAATCGTACAGCATAGTGGGAGAAATAGCTATCATGGTCACTATAGCTCTGCGACTTTTGATGGATTGCGCTTGACCATGCGAGCTCGAGTACCAGCAGATGTTGAGACAGGCTTGGCTATCTTTCTATAAGCATGTTGATGGATTGTACCACCTATCAGTAGAAGAGAGTACAAACAGACCAGACCTTTTGACCTCAGAGTCTACGGGAACACAAATTCATGTACCAAGGTATCATGGTACAACATAGGATTGGTATAGGTCTTGCACTTTCAAAATTTAAACGTCGTACAAAAATTGTACAAATTAGTACATAATTACTTCCTAAAATCACATATTTGACCTCTGACCCTTGACCCTAATCACTTGTATAACTTCTGAATTTTTTTACATTGATCATACTATACTGTATGACACCGTTTATGCTCATGTCACACTTACCGTTCCATTACTATGGGAAAATGGTGTAAAAAGGTCAATTACTCTGACCTTTGACCTTCACCCTTTTGACCCCAGCATCTACAGGACACAAATTCATGTAGCAAGGTATCATGGTACAACATAGGGTTGGTATAGGTCTTGTACTTTTCTTTAATCAAAATGCTGCAAAAATGTACAAATTAGTACATAATTACCCCCCTAAAATCACATATTTGACCTCTGACCCTAATCACTAAAATAACTTCTGAATTTTTTTCTTCACATTTATTGTACCCTGCTGTATGACACATTCATGCTCACGTCACACTTACCATTCCATAACTATAGGGAGAAATGGTGAAAAGGTCAAAAACTGTGACCTTTGACCTTTTGATTTCAGAATCTATGGGACACAAATTCATGTACCAAGGTGTCATGGTACAACATAGGGTTGGTATAGGGTTTGTACTTTTTGAGTTAAAAAAGCTGCAAAAATGTACAAGTTAGTACATAATTATTCCTAAAATCACATATTTGACCTCTGACCCTTGACCAAAATCACTTAAATAACTTCTAAAACTTTTCACATTTATTGTACTGTACTGTATGACACCATTCATGCTCACATCACACGTACCATTGCATAACTATAGGGGGAAATGGTGAAAATGGTCAATAGCTCTGTGACCTTTAGACTCCATAGTCTATACGGGACACAAATTCATGTACCAAGGTGTCATGGTACAACAAAGGCTTGGTATAGGTCTTGAACTTTTTGAGTTTAAGAATCCACAAAATTTTGTATCAAAAGTACTTATTTGACCTTTGACCCATAACCTTTTGACCTACAATTATTTTAAAGTTTTGTTAAAATGTTAAACCCTACCCACCTATGCAATTCGTAAAGATACCAAGTAATTCCTTCAAAAGTGACAGCCATCACCAAAATCTTGTCCTATTTGACCTGTAACCCTTGACCTTTGTACCCCAAAACCTTGGAAACAAAAATTCCGGGCAAAGGGCACCCATCCACCAATTTTGGTTCATGTGTATTTTTTGATTTATAAGCGGCATGAATTTAATTGTTACGCATGCGCACATGCACACGCCCACACAAAAATCACCAAATCTTGTCTCGTTCCAAAAACTTATGACCCCTAACCCCTAATATGAGGTCATCATTTGAAACCCCTGGTGCCCCCCCCCCCCTCCCCGCTTACATCAAGGGAGTAGACATGTAGTGTAGGAGGTACAGGCAGTTCTTTGCCTATACAGTAAAGTGACTACAATGTGTATATATATATATGTGGGTGATGATTACTGGACAGAATGAAAAGCATCCTATCGGGACAGAAGCCAGGCCAAAACTGCAAAGAGGCAACTGCTCTCTGATCACTCCTAAAGACTCTTATAACGCAAGCAGGTTCAAGTATCTCACAGTCATCCAATGAGCAAGTATCTTACAACAAAATCGGCTGTGTATACAACTGCATCCCAATACAGTAGAGCCCATATCACAAGCAAAGGTTTTACATGCTCATGAGAACATATATCACAACAACTTCAAGATTCCAGGATGGTAGAAATACACTGTATGCAGGGCCTTAGTTTCCAGGGGAACAAGGTAAAACGGGTCTCCCCACCAGAAAATTTGTAAACTCCCCGTGTTTGAACATTTTTAGAACTATAAAGCCTTGCTTGAATTTCGCTTAACATAAGTCTGCCCAAAACTATACTAGTACTGGAAAAGAGGGGGGAGGGGAGGGGGGGTCTTTCCCATCTGTATTCCTGTCTCATATGCTTAATGCCTATAGTGATGATTTATGAATAAAATGCCTTACCTAAAGATTTGCCCCACTGCTGTTGAATCTGACTCCTCAATCACATGAATAAGACGAGAAAATTCAGGATTTACAGGCTCAGAAACACTATCACTGCTTTGTGTATAAGCAGCCATCTTATCATCCATATACTATTGCACATGAACTGTCTAGATAAACGTCCTTGCAATAAGTGACATTAACACGTACACACAATATCCACATTCTAATTAATCCAGTCTTTTAATCACAGAACCACATTTTAACTTGCACATACAGTAGACAGCCTTTTCTTCATCACTCCAGAAGACAATACATTATCCGTGATCTGCACGTTTGTTATGAAGCTTCCCGGTTTACTTAAGACTGACTTCTTGTATTCATTCACTGTTTGCCCTGCACACAACATATCTATTATAGAGAACCCAGGCATTAGCAAGCTTCACATGAACTGCTAGGAGATTATTTATTCATGAGGAGACAAATTTATTGATCCTGTCCCTTCTGTTTGAAAATGAGTTGCACCTTTTTGAAGCCTATGCTGTTGTTTTCATCCAGCTACATGTATGGTATGACTAAGGTTTATACCTCAGTCGCAGGAAGGAAACAGCCCATTGAGGCCTTTTATCAGCTAGCTATCACTTAATGGAGTCATACTCATGAAGATCACTATCATATACGGTGAGTAGAATAGGAACTGAGAGTGAGTATGTTCAAACTGTAGCTTAGGCCAAGTTTATTGTGCCCTTCAGAGACCAATGGAAACAAATAATTTGCTTGCACTGTAGGTACAAAAACATAGTTCTAAACATATGTAGTCTTTCAAGTTTATATTATATCTTCAGAATATTTCATGACATAAATTATGTACATAAATTATGTGATGGATAATAACATTTTGTAGTCATGCATATATACAGGAAGGCAGATTGAAAATGAACAAGCATTAATAAGAACAAAATCAGAGATGTTACTTGTGTAACACCACTTCAAACAGTATTTTTTTTAAATTTATGCACAAAACTACAAAAACAGTAATAATAATTTTGTTGGAATTTGAATTTTGTGTTTCTATTAAGATCTTTTAAAATATATAAAGTGGCTGTGCTATGAAAGGGGAAGGGCGGGGGTATAAGGAGCACTTACCTCCACAAGATTGGTTTGTCCCCCCTACTTGTCTCTCCAACTCCCCATCCCCCCAGAAAATTGTGTAAAATGACATATTTTCTTCTTTTCATAGGCTTTTCCCCCATGAAACAAAATTACCCTCTCTTTTGCCCCCCATGACCAAAATCCTAGCCACTACTAAATATATAATATGAACAGCTGATTCTGATCTATTTTTCATAAAAAAATAATAATACAAAAAAAAAACACCATAAACTTGAGTAAGTCATTAAGTGTATTATAATTGTATTACAACCAATTAAACATTTTTGATTGAAATATACTGTATTTAGAACTCAATGGTTACAAGATAATTGGCTCTCAAATCACAATGTTGAGACAAATCACAACAGACAGCTCAATTCCAATAGAAAGTTCTGAACTATAAATATAGTTTCTGCTTTTCATTCTTTTCAAAATTTGTAGGTAATAGTATTGTACAGAGTAGTTAGAGATTAACTTTAGATAAAGATTTGTTTCAATATCAATTTGAATACAATATTAATAACAAACACCAGTTAAAAGGAGCAAAGATCGTAATATTATTTCAACGTTTGGTTTGGTTTGTTGACATTTAATGGCACCATGACAGTCAGAGTCAAATGTGCCAAGAGGGTATTAAAGATTTAAGGTGCAAGAGTTAGGACAGTGATGGTTGAGAGAGGGAGACGGGATAGGAAGGAGAGAGAAAAAATCTCTGTATTTTCAAAACAGAATAACTATTTAGATTTGCATTTATGAATGACCAAAGTTTAAATATATTTAAATGCATTCAAAATACATGAATGGGAGGACATGTTAAACAAATGTGAGATGTGTTTGGTATTTCAATGTTTATGCAAAAAGGTTGTAACAATAAAAAAGTAGCCTGTACATTTATACCTGTAGAGAATACAGTAACAGGTTTTTTTTTAATGCTTAACTTTAAGTTTCAATTATGTATGGGATAGCAAAAATCAATTTGATAAACAAATATTGACAATATGGAGATGAGATCATGACTGCAGTGACTTATTGTTCATGCGTTCACTTGCCATGAATAGTAGCACACTTTTAATATACCTGAGGTTTAAGTGGTCATTTCAAATATGGTATAACCATGTCCTTACCATACACCTAAAGTTTAAGTGGTCATTTCAAATAAATGGTATAAATATGTCCTTACCCTCAAATATGTTTGGTATAAACAGATAATATCCTGACCCAGTGGTATCCATTACAAGCACAGCCAACCTCTAAACACATTTACAACTTATGTCTGTATAAGGCAAAATTGTTGGCAAATACTATATATTATACTAGATACTAAAGTATAATAAACTTCAGAAAAATGAATTACATTACAATAATAATATTACAGTGAATGTGTCACAAAAAGTTTCCAGGGTTCATGGGTATAATGTTGTGGCAATATTTCAAATTCTAATTTCTAGTTTGCATGTTTTTGGTTAAAGGATTAGCTTAGTGTTGAGACAGGATGATCTGTACAGCATGACCAGGGCTAAAACATGATGATCTGTACAGCATGACCAAGGGCTAAAACATGTTGATCTGTACAGCATGACCAAGGGCTAATACATGATCTGTACAGCATGACCAAGGGCTAAAACATGATGATCTGTACAGCATGACCAAGGGCTAAAACATGTTGATCTGTACAGCATGACGAAGGGCTGAATATGTTGATCTGTACAGCATGACCAAGGGCTAAAACATGTTGATCTGTACAGCATAACCAAGGGCTAAAACATGTTGATCTGTACAGCAATACCAAGGGCAAAATATGATGATCTGTACAGCATGACCAAGGGCTAAAACACTATTACAGAACAGTAAAGAAACAACTTAGAGAGTCAAACAAGTCCATCTTATATGAAAAAGGAACTCAAAAGAATCAAAATGGTGAAGGAAGCAACCAAAAATTGTATTCCGTTAAGGAAATATTTCAGTTTAAAGCTTGGTATCATTTGTGAAGAAAAGACTGAAATCAGACTAGTTGTGACGTCACATCCCCAGATTTCTCATTTTATATATATTCTATCATATTTTGTCCTGCAATTAAGTGGCTTAAGAAACATTGGATATGTCAGGAAAGTAGTAAAAAAATCTGTTACGGGTAATTATTTGCCTCCTAAACAAAATTTGAGGAAAAATAATTCAAATAGTAGAAAAGTTAAAATAAGTTTAACATTACCAAAAGAATGTGAGGATGAGGGCACCAACCTTCCATAGTAGACTTACAACCTGATATTCTAGAGGGCCCGGGTCGTAAGGTTTTGTAAAAGTTAAGAAACTGAACATGCGTTGAAACAGCAGGCCCAAAAAAGTTGGCAAAAATCCGTGCCTGAAAATCGTGTAAAATTGGACAGAAATAAGGTCCATGACCTTTTTGTTTTTGCTCTTTATAATTTTATGACACGGGGACCCAGATTTTCAGTTTTGCCTGTGATCCTCTTGGCGGCACTGTATTATACATATCCTTGTTGTATTATACATATCCTTGTTGTATTATACATATCCTTGTTGTATTATACATATCCTTGTTGTATTATACATATCCTTGTTGTATTATACATATCCTTGTTGTATTATACATATCCTTGTTGTATTATACATATCCTTGTTGTATTATACATATCCTTGTTGTATTATACATATTCTTGTTGTATCATACATATCCTTGTTGTATTATACATATCCTTGTTGTATTATACATATCCTTGTTGTATTATACATATCCTTGTTGTATTATACATATCCTTGTTGTATTATACATATCCTTGTTGTATTATACATATTCTTGTTGTATCATACATATCCTTGTTGTATTATACATATCCTTGTTGTATTATACATATCCTTGTTGTATTATACATATCCTTGTTGTATTATACATATCCTTGTTGTATTATACATATCCTTGTTGTATTATACATATTCTTGTTGTATCATACATATCCTTGTTGTATCATACATATCCTTGTTGTATTATACATATCCTTGTTGTATTATACATATCCTTGTTGTATTATACATATCCTTGTTGTATTATACATATCCTTGTTGTATTATACATATCCTTGTTGTATTATACATATCCTTGTTGTATTATACATATCCTTGTTGTATTATACATATTCTTGTTGTATCATACATATCCTTGTTGTATTATACATATCCTTGTTGTATTATACATATCCTTGTTGTATTATACATATCCTTGTTGTATTATACATATCCTTGTTGTATTATACATATCCTTGTTGTATTATACATATCCTTGTTGTATTATACATATCCTTGTTGTATTATACATATCCTTGTTGTATTATACATATTCTTGTTGTATCATACATATCCTTGTTGTATTATACATATCCTTGTTGTATTATACATATCCTTGTTGTATTATACATATCCTTGTTGTATTATACATATCCTTGTTGTATCATACATATCCTTGTTGTATTATACATATCCTTGTTGTATTATACATATCCTTGTTTGGACAAACAGTTTCTTTTAGCTTAGTCATACAGTACATCCTTGGTCATACCCAAGCAAGGTGTAAACGACATTTTCAAAGAATACAAAACGAAAGACAACTAAACAATTTCACACAAATTTTGAGCTGTTTTCTTCGTCATACATAAAATAATGTAAGTGAATGAAAACATCCTCAAGCTTAGATCAGTAATAAATGAATTAAAAAATATTATGGTATTTAAAATCCAAAGAATGTTCCACTAAATATTTTTATGTTGTCTAATAAGAAATACTAGGACATTTAACTTATCACCTTTATACAATATATATATATTGTCAAACTTGTGATGGCTTACTGGAAATATATACAACTCCAAATTTACCTGCTTCTTTGATTTCATATTCTAGGAAGAACAGTAGGAGTGTCATACACACCTGTAAAGCACACTATCCTGCTGAAACTTTTGGCACAGGATACAAAATTGCGGGGTTTAACCTTTGTCAGAATGAAATTGAGTCATTCGCAGATCCCCTTTCTGGTCATGGTCAGAGAAAAGTTACATAAAATTATAAAGAGTTCTAACCACACATGCATACATCATCAAAACAAATCCCATCAAAGCCTAAAGACCTGAAAATAAAGAAGATTGTAAAATGGTCAATTCTAAACTTTTCGCTGGATAATGTGCCACTTAAATGGTATATCCATAGGACACTGTACCTCAGTGTCAACACCACCTAATTATATGCCTCATATTTACATATCAGCCTTGTGAGTTCATTAAAATTTACTATCAACTTTCATCAAGATGAGAAATGTGCAGCAATATGTTGAACAAGCTGTAATACATACTACATGTACATGTGGTCTTCTTTGTACAGTAGGTCACTTACCACCAAAGCGGTGTTTACAAGATAGCAAGGACAAAATGCAACCTTAAGGTTTCAGGCTTCATATGTAGTTTAATGTCATTTTTTTTTTTTTTTTTTTCATTCTGGGGAACTGTACTGTAGCATGCAAAGAAATTGTTGTAAATCTGAATAATATTCTGGAAAAATAGTTTCATGAAAGAGGGACAAGATAAAAAAGAACTCTTCATTTGATCTATACTGCCTCAGACATTGACTATTTACCATCTACCCAACACGACAAGACCGATGAAGATACTGTAAATGCAAAGTGAACCATTCTGGTCAATCAGTACAAATACGTCTTCCGTAATAAGGAATACACTAGCAATAAACTTCTTTAGCTTCACATGGGTCTTATATTCAAAATATGAATTAATAATTTCCATTACACAAAAAGAGATGTGAGAGAGAGGGGAGGGGGAGCAAAGTAATGGCCTAGAGTAATAAGTTTCTTATAAAAACAAAACAAAGGAGCACAATATACATGCTGTGTATAATTTGCAACACTGTATTACGACAACATCAAATATACTGTACGCAGTCTTGTACAACATTAACAGGATATCAGATTGAAAATGAAATAGAGAAGTAAAAATTTTAAGTCATAAACAGGTATCAAATGTAATCAATAGGGTATACAAGTATATATACCTTCACATATAAACCATAGGCCACTACAGTTCCTTCATCAACTTGTTTTGAAAAAAAGAAGAAAGTGCTTTCATTAAAACAAGTGTAACTTCACTCCACAACTTTTTGTTTGGTTTTTTAATCTACTGTACTGTACATTTATTTCCCTTGATTATGTGGACCTGTTCACTCTACCTCCAACACTTTCAGATACTTCCTTTGCCAGTCTAGTTCTTCATACTTGAAATCCATTAATATAAAGCTACCTAGGAAACTTGCATGTATTCCTTGTAAGAATATGTGCATGCCATTAACCTAGATGCATAAACGCAAACTTAAAGGAATATTCCCATGGATTTTTTTTTTTCTTCATATATGATAGAGAAAATTTGTAGAAACAAAGTGGTGAAAAAACTATGCTAATATCTTATCCTTTTAAGAAGTTACAGTATAACAATTTAAAGAGTAGAAAAATGTTCTTAAAAACACCTCATACAGTATACTGTATGTCCTTCAGATTGGTGATGTCATCAAGGCAATTCCAGATCAGTTCTTATGTATTTCCAAAAAATTTAATCACACTTTATTTTTACATCATCGAAGAGCATTTTTGGTTCATTATAGAGATACAAGTAGGGTGGAATATATAATTTACAACATAACATTTTGTTTTTTTCTTGGTGTACATTACATTTACATAGAGAAAAAATCCAAATCATTTTTAAAGAAATATAAAAGAAATTTTGTTGAAATTGTCTCTATGCCATCACAGATGTTGTCAATCAGTCCCTTTTGTCATAATTTAAAAATAATTTAAAATTTTATAACTTCTAAACGGAATAAGATATTAACGTAGTTTTTCACCACTTTTTTTCTAAAAAATTTGTCTATCATATATGAAAAAATGAAAATCCATGGATATATTCCTTTAAAGGTTGGCCTCCTAGTGTGTGAATTTTACTTTCACGTCAATTGAAAGGATATGGTCCACACTTAATTAAATCAGAAAATAATTGAGAGTACAGAAAGAATTCTGTCTTATCGTCACAAATACCATTTAGACACTTAGTAAACACGTAGTTTAAAAAAAAATGGGGCATCCATCAACCTTCTTTCTAAATGTAATGTTTGATGGAAAGCTTGAAATTGAAACAATGATTATGTACTTCAAACTGATTTTAAACATCCACACATTGTACGACAATAAATTCCCAACATAGAAAAATCTATAATCTTTTTGTACTTGCAAGTTTGAGCAGAATCTTTCGATGACCGTTTTAAAGTTGAGTTTTTTTATTTTTCTGATATTTAAGACTCATATTTTGTGTTTAAGTTGCAATTGGTGATACAGTTTTTTCTGGGAAATTATTGGTGGGGGAAGCATAAGTTTCTCCATCAACAAAATGATATCTTCCTGTGCCCCCCTCCCGGGATTACATTTACTGTAAGTCCATAACTATTCTGTGAAAAATTTTAAATCCCGAACTGGAAATGATGATCAAATAAGATATTTTCTTGTGAAGGTGGGGCAATTCAATAGGAAATCCCACAAAATCGGAAGAAATTTCATTCCTGCAACAATGCCTTAGCCTCTCGTTTATACTGCTAAGCTAAATTTAATACCTTCCATATCTGATTTCCGATAATAAATTAAAGCTACAATGCAGCCTCTTAAATAAATGCCAAAAGCATTACATTTTCAGCATCTATTCATACAGGTCTCTGTGTCAGAGTAGACTGACTTTAGCCATTTAAGTATTATGCAAAACTGTTTAAATGACATCGTCAATAACTCCAAAAATGGTTTAGAAATGACAAATTAACTGTTTGTTATTCTAAATCATTTTTGTAGCAATCAGCAGTGAAAACAACCAATAGGTTAAGACTGCAAAAATCGCTCTAGGGGACATCAGAAAAAGTAAGCTAACAATACACGTGTTAGTAAGTTCAAAAGCACTAGAAAAGCAAATAGAAATTACTCCAGATATTGGAGAAAAAATCTAGAACAGTAACGCTCCACAAAGTTTGCTGATTTTAGGTATAGGAAATCGCACATTAAAAAAGACCACAACAAAATTGCGTGTTTAAGCAAAAGTCAATGGGATTTAACACATGTTCATAAAAAAAAGTGCCCTAAAAATTAAGGGCAAGTAAAATTTTAAAATCAAAATAAATTCATGCACTCTTACTTCAATATGTTGATACAATTTCACATGGAAATGAAAACTTCAATTGCTTGAGAAGAAGTCAAAATAAGATTCCGACACGTTTTGTTTCTGCGTATGGTAAAATGGTAACACGCAGAGTCATGCACAAAAATGCAAGTTTATGGACATGCACGATCAATTGGGTGGGTGCATTTTAAATGCCTGACAGTTTTTATAGTGTACAGTGAACATGGATTGCGCTTGCATGCTTTTTTATGATATGCAAGTTTGAAGAAAAAAAACATAAAAATGCACAAATGTTGCACAACACATGCAAAGGTGGATTCTCTACAATAACCAGCTCCACTGTATGCTTCAATTACAGGTGTACACTCTAGTCAGTCATACATATGGTTAGTCTGATCACCTGATGATTCTCAAGCTCTTAAACAGATTTCGTTCAATTTTGTCAAAAAAGCTGTGAAAAATGGGAAATTCCAGAAAATGTGAATATTGTGAATACATCAATGTTGTACCTATCCACCCACCCCTTAATTCCAATCCCAGCAAACTGACCCACCCACCCCTCAATCCCAGTTAGCTGACCCACCCATACAATCCTCAATGCCAGCGAGCTGACCCACCACATCCACCCCTCAATCCCAATCCCAGCGAGCTGACCCACCACATCCACCCCTCATTCCCAATCCCAGCGAGCTGACCCACCACATCCACCCCTCATTCCCAATCCCAGCGAGCTGACCCACCACATCCACCCCTCATTCCCAATCCCAGCAAGCTGACCCACCACATCCACCCCTCATTCCCAATCCCAGCGAGCTGACCCACCACATCCACCCCTCATTCCCAATCCCAGCGAGCTGACCTACCACATCCACCCCTCAATCCCAATCCCAGCAAGCTGACCCACGATATCCACCCCTCAATCCTAATTCCAGCAAGCTGACCCACCCACCCCCCATCAATAACAATCCCAGCGAGCTGACCCACCACATCCACCCCTCAATAACAATCCTAGCGGGCTGAGCCACCCACCCCTCAATCTCAGCAAGCTGACCCACCCTCCCACCTCCTAATCCCAATCCCAGCGAGCTGACCCACCCACCACATCTCAATCCAAATCCCAACAAGCTGACCCAAGAACCTACCACTAATCCCAATCCCGGTGATTTTACCCACCCACCCCTAATCTCAATTCCTGTCAAAGTTTAGTGACGCCCCCCCTCCCCCTTACATATTTTGTGGTATTGCCCAATTTTAGACTGTTGCAGTTATTGTCACAACCTCAATTTGTTGAGCGTACACATATGTTATCACTGGGACATTTGTTTTGTGTTTCCAATTAGAGTCACACTTAAGCAAAATGTATTTTCTAAAAAGTTTTGTCCTCATTAAGTTTTAAGTTTGTTTGCAATAACTTCACTTCCTTTGGATAGTATAAAGTGTGAATGACACAGTCTGGTGGGATTTCACCATCTTCATTTGATTATCTGGAATAACTGTTAATTAGTTGCCTTTTTATAAAAGAATTTGGCCAAAGTAAAATCCCATCGATAGTTTGTTGGTCGCCATGTTTGAAACTTTCGTCAAGTGTCACGCCTGCGCATTTGTACTCAGGGGTTCTTCATTGTACTAAGGGGTGGAAAAATTTCTACGTGTGGTATCTATGTGTCGTCTTTAAAATCAGCAAATAATTATTCAACATTTTTCTGTTTTAGAGCTTTTTTCTCGAAAGTGAACGATAAGTAGTTGCAATTCTTTACATAATTCAAATTATTCTTTTACTTGTATTTCCATGATCCGACAAAAATCTAAATTGCACCCCGCATAGAAATTGCAAACGCCATTGCAATTATTATCAGGCGGTGAAGTGAGTGCGATGAAGGGACATAGAAAGTGTGCCAAGAATCATCTGCTTTTGCCGATGCTGGATCATATATTGTCCAATTTTTGTTCGCTGGTATGTAGAAAAGAAGTTGGGGGGAATTGTGTGAGTGCAAAGCTGAACACGCAAAAGACCAGTAATTTAA
>JAIGNY010000356.1:245000-257500 GCA_020152595.1 Chiridota heheva | reverse complement strand
AAATATTAAAGTTTTTTGAGAATTCCTCAGAAATGTTAAAGTTTTTTAAGATATCCTCATGGAAGGTTACAATTTCCTTACAAAATGTTAAAGTTTTTCAAAGACAATTTAGACAGACTGAAGACTAGTTTTCTTAAAAAGTCTACAAAACATTTGATACTTTTTTAGAAGGTAACTGTTAAAAGATATAATTTCCTTTTATTCTTAAGAGATCATCAAACGTCTCTCTCGTAGCACTGGAGATTTAAAATCCTTCAAAATATTTGGGCACTAACGGTTATATCAGGCATGATTATTAAACTCCGCCTTTATTATTAAAGGCATTTGCATAAAGTTGCTACAATATATGAACTGACCGGATTTTTGTTCGCATGCGAAGCATAATGCGAACCTATGTAATGGCGATTACGTCCGTCCGGCCTTCCAAATTTGTCCTGAAATTTCCTCAGAAATGTTAAAGTTTTTTGAGAATTCCTCAGAAAATGTTAACATTTCTTCAGAGTTCCTCAGAAAAAGTTAAAGTTTCTTCAGATATCCTTATGGAAGGTTAGAATTTCCTTCAAAAAATGTTAAAGTTTATCAGAGATACTCAAAACAGGATAAGAGACTAGTTTCCTTGAAAAGTCTACAAAATATTTGATATTTTCTAAGAAAATAATTGTAAAATGATATAATTTTCCAATATTCTTCAGAGATCTTTAAGTCTCTCTTTTAGTACTTGAGATTTAAAATCATAAAAACTCTCTAAAATATTTTAGCACCAAGAGTTGTATCAGGCATGATTATTAAACTCCACCTATATTATTGTGATCATTTGCATAAAGTTGCTACAGTATATAACCTGACCAGACTTTTTTTTTTTTTTATTTAGTATGCGTAGTCAGGGAGTGTCACAGGATGTGATTGCATATGGACATAGGGAGGGATACCATGTGGGACATGCATGGGGGTCATGAGGGACATAGGATATAATATTTACCATGTTGAATACACCAAGTGCTATATCAGGCATAATTATTTGACTCCACCTTTTTTCTTATTCAACACTATATTCGCATTTAAGTTATCATAAGAACTGACACTTTCATACATAGTATGCTCAATCAGGGACTGTGATAGCTAGGATGAGACTTCTTATGGAGCCTATGGGACGTCATGTGATTTATAGGGTGGGATGCCATGTGGGGTGCCATGTGGGACATGGGGTGCAATGCCATGTGGAACAGGGTGGAATACCATGTAGGATATATGGTGGAATGCCATGCAGGACATAGGGTGGAATGCCATGGGATGGAATGTCATGTGGGACATGGCGTCCCACACCATTTCAACAAGTCATTTACATATAAGTTATTATATGAACTGACACTTTCATACATAGTGTGCTCAATCAGGGACTGTGATAGCTAGGATGAGACTTCTTATGGAGCCTATAGGATGTCATGTGGGACATGAGGTGGAATGCCATGTGGGACATGGGGTGGGATGCCATGTGAAACAGGGTAGAATTCCATGTGGGACATGGTGGGATGCCACGAGTAACACAGAGAGTGACATAGGTTGGGATGCCATGTGTGACATAAGGTAGGATGCCATGTGTGACATAGGGTAGGAGGCTATGTAGGACATAGGGTAGGAGGCCATGGGGACATGGGATGTGATACCGTGTGGGACATAAAGTAGGATATCATTGGGACATTGGGAGGGATACCATGTGGAACATATGATGGGATGCCATGTGGGACCTAGGGAGTGGTGTCATGTGGTACATATGGTTGGATTAATGTGAGGCATACATGCAGGATGGGATACATGTGGGTCATAGCGAGGGATACCATGTGGGACATATGGTGGAATGCCATGTGAGACACTGTATGGTGGAATGCCATGTGGGAGATATGGTGGAATGCCATGTGGGACAAGGCATGGGATGTTATGTGGGACACGAGGTGGGATGTCATTTGGGACATGGGATGTGATCCATGTGGGACATAGGGTGGAATGCCATGTGGGTCATAGGATGGGATGCCTCGTAGGACATATAATGGAATGCCACGTGGGACATGAGATGTCGGGTGGGACATGGGGTGGAATGCCATGTGGGAGATATGGTGGAATGCCATGTGGGACAAGGCATGGGATGTCATGTGGGACATGGGGTGGGATGCCATGTAGGACAATGGGGCGGGTTGCCATGTGCGACATGTGGAAGGATGCCATGTGGAACGGGATCTAATCATGGGGTGGGATGCCACGAGTAACACAGAGTGTGACATGGGATGGGATGCCATGTGTGAAATAGGGTAGGAGGCTATGTGGGATATCGTGTAGGAGGCCAGGGGGACATGGGATGTGATGCCATGTGTCACATAACGTAGGATGTCATTGGGACATGGGGAGGGATACCATGTGGTACATATGGTGGGATCTAATGTGGGACATAAGTTGGACCACCATGTAGGACATATGGTGGGAGTCATGTGTGACATCAGGTGGGAAGCCACTGATACGGGACATACGGTGCCGTGGTAGACGTAGGGCGACGTCATGTGGGACACAGGGATGGATGACATGTGGGGCATAGGCAGGGATGCCATGTGGTGCATATGGTTGGATATTATGTGGGACATAGGGTGAGATGCCATGTGGGTCATAGGGTGGGATGCCATGTGGGACACATGGTGGGATGCCATGTGAGACATATGGTGGAATGCCATGTGGGGCATATGGTGGAATGCCATGTGGGAGATATGGTGGAATGCCACTGACGCGGGACATACGGTGTCATGAGAGATATAGGGAGGGACGCCATGTGGGACACAGGGAGGGATGACATGTGGGACATAGCGTGCGATGCCATATTGGACATAGGGTGTGATGCCATGTGGGACATATGGTGTGATGCCATGTGAGACATATAATGGAATGCCATGTGGGGCATACGGTGGAATGCAATGTGGGAGATATGGTGGATTGCCATGTGAGACATATGGTAGAATGCCATGTGGGAAACATGATAGGATGCCGTGTGGAACAAGGGATGGAATGGGATGTCATGTGGGAGATGGGGTTGGATGCCATGTGAGACATGGGATGGGATCCATGTGGGACATAGGGTGGTATGTCATGTGGGTCATAGGGTGGGGTGCCATGTGGGACATATGGTGGAATACCATGTGGGACAAGGGATGTTATGGGATGTTCTGGGGTGGGATGCCATGTAGATCATGGGATGCCATGTGGGGGTATAGGATGCCATGTGGGACTTAGTGTGAGATGCCATTTTTATAATTGACAGGGTCATATGATATGGGGTGTCAATTTGCATGGGCATGCGAACCATGACGGTATTTACTGTTCTAGTTTAATTTTAAAAGTAATTAAATATGACATTTTAACAACATAAACATGTGCACACTATTACGACATAAGTATGCCACATAAGAAGCAAAACTTGTAAAGATTTGAACAATTCAAGATTATTAGTATGTATGATATCGACACCAAAAACAATAGGGACCATTTTTGAATCATGATAAATCAATATGCCAAGTTTGACATGCCACTGATGTATGGTTCACGAGATACTGTATTACAAGCTGTTGCCAGCAAAACCACATTATGCCCCGCACACAACTCATATCAATCAAAGATTTTAAACATTTGAATAAGATGGGCATCTGCACCAAGGCTTTAAAGATTTAAAACATGTCAAATATGACATGGCACAGATGCACTCTTTAGGAGATACCGTGTTTACAAGCAAAGTGTTACATACATACTACATACACACATACATACATACATACATACATACATACATACATACATACATACATACATACATACATACATACATACATACATACATACATACATACATACATACATACATACATACATACATACATACATACATGCATACATACATACCTACATATACTGAGAAGACGACTGCATAGGTTCCTGATACTGATAGTATCGGAACCAAAAACGATAGTAATTAGCATAAATATTTTTAAGGGTGCGTTCAATTAATCTGTTAATATATTGAATCACAGATCTAAAGAGACTAAATTAATGTTGACAAATCATGTTATTCTAATAGTTTTCTGAATATAGAAGTATTTTTTTGGTGCGCTGTATTTATAACTGATAAGTAAAAACGCTCCTTTAAGATATTTATTTTTATCCAATGTTTTAATGAGGAATAAATTTCATTTCCCATGCCTATTTGCGGCAGGCAATTTTCTACACCTTTTAAATTAGATTTAAGAAAGTTTCCAGAAATACGAGATTTTTTTCTTTTTTCTTCCAGCATGTTAAACAATTACTTCGAAAACACGACGGTAGAAATATAGATTTCTTTCTTCATACAAACAGGACAATTATTAAATCTAGCCGTTCAAGAACGCTCTTGTAAGGAGAACTTCCTGTTTTCAATCAGCATGTGATC
The DNA here is from genome assembly GCA_020152595.1 of Chiridota heheva. Lineage (NCBI taxonomy): Eukaryota > Metazoa > Echinodermata > Holothuroidea > Apodida > Chiridotidae > Chiridota > Chiridota heheva. The sequence goes on along the minus strand of JAIGNY010000356.1, from coordinate 253,044 downwards.
GTATAACAAGAATTCAGAACCACTTTGCTATCTTCGTCATAGATTGACGAGCGTAATAAAGTCTGCCTCAGACTCTTCTCTTCCTCTCGTAACCATGACAACTCAGCTTCTTAAGATAACGTCAGATGGCTTCTTATGGTCAAGGGAATCTGCTATTGTTAGAACGTGCGATGCTATTTCGAGGCAAAGTAGAGGATAGATTTTTCAATGACTTCTCTGAAAAGAGGTTCATGACGTTTTCTGCCATTCTGTTTTGTTTCGACGTGTTTTGAGCATTGGGTAAAATGTAACATATGGAGGTTTATATCTATTGACTGTGTAAGGGTTACAATTGTCAGCTATTGGTTCCGTCATCCATCTTCATGTATTCGATAAGTCTTCAAAGTAATGACATGCACCCCACAGTGGCATAACCAGCATCCCAAAAGGTGAATTTTGATACCAACGTCCACAAAGTGCGTGTCTTATTTTTAACGAAGTGGATTGTTCACTGTCTGTTCGCGGGTCATATACATGCTTACCGTGGCGAATTATGGATAACGGGGGACGGGATGGTATTGGCAGGGAATATAAGAAACGTAACTTTCTCAGTTTCTTTTGTTTGTTCAAGAAGTAAAAATGCAATAACAGACAGGAGGAATACGCTCTATTTCCGGATGCATCATTTAACCGTGTGCATAGGCGGCGATCCCGGGGGACATGTCCACAATAATTTTGTTGGTGGACGGATATGCTTATGTCTTCCCCTACCAAATGAAGCCTTATAGGCCTACAGCCATTTCATCTTGTCTTGCTTCCCTCAATTTGAAAAGAAATCGCCGTCACTGACTGTACAAGCTTTTCCAAAAGTGGCGCCGTTCATGTGGGATTGATTTTTGTTTGTTCTGCTCCTCAAACGTCAAAAATGGAATAAGTATGACAAAAGATAACTCTTTCGGCTCTATTCAACTTACATCTATTAATATATTTCATCTTCTAATTACATAACATAATTATCTTAATTAATTTCTGAACAGCTGAAATTTGTCCTGCAAAATATTATATTTAGCCTTTCAGTTTGCATAAATTATGATTCCATAACAATTTAGAGGGTCAGAAAGTTAAAACCGAAGATATATCGACTACATACACGTTTTGACATTTGTATGTCTCTTTTTGTGATTCTGGCAAATGGAAACATCACTTTAAATAGTATATAAACAATTAACAGAGATTTGTTGATCTACAAGTGTTACATGAAAGCAGGCTGCATGGATTTATCACATTATGCATGCCTAATTGTTTTTAGGAAATACCCATACGTTGAAATAGTGAAATAAGGGGCCCATCTTATTTACGGCGATTCTGAAATATTGAGAAAAACGAAGACAAACTACAAAACTTGAAATTCTCATATCGACTCAATGTTCCACAACGTCTTAAATACATGCACGTTAAATGCACAATTACACGAACATATAGATCTTCCTTATGATCACGTGACAACCACATTGGTGTAGAAGCCGGAGGGTCTATGCCCCCACTTCCCGAAAATAACAAAAGTGTCCCATTTGAAAATGGAATGTGTCCCTCCATTACTTCCACAGGTGCAAGAATGGTGGAATGTGCACACACTTTGAACTGTTGAAAAATTATTTCAGAATTGCCTCTTTTACTTTTTTGTTGTTTTGGAAGCGTGCAGACTGCGGGGACATAATCATATGTTACTGGGAAATGCGCCAAAGAGGTTGTGCTCCCACTTTTTGAAAGATTGCTACACCCCTGGACAAGCATATCCACCGAAAGGTTGCTACACCCCTGGACTAGCATATCCACCGAAAGGTTGCTACACCCTTGGACAAGCATATCCACCGTTTTGTTTTGTGTTTGGTACCATAGGAAGTGGTCGCGTTTCCTTAATATTTTGTTAAAGGTTTTAAGCAAAGGTGATTAGCAATATTCTGCCCGTTTTTTAAAGTAAAATTTACATCATATTGACGATTTCTAATATAAAATATACGCCGTGGTTGGTATCCAGTTCATGTACTATCACAAGGAAGACCCCTATAGAAACAACAGTAACACATAATCAAACGCCATTAGTTGATAAAGATTAATATACTCATTTACACTGGAATCTATAGTCGATTTTCGCTATTTAAAGCTAAGCAAAAATTCTAAACACAGTGCAATTAATTGAAATCATATTTAATTTTGCTGTTGTACACTATATGCATATACAGGGGCCTAACTATACAGTCATGGGCGCAGATTACAAGGGTATAAGAGCAAACGTTCCCCAGAAGTATTACAAGGGGCAAAAGTATCGTTCGCCCGAAAAATTACGTAGAAGGAAATTTGAATTGATGAAAATAAAATTGAAAACAATCCTTTTCAAACCAAAATTTGTTGTATCCTCTAAAGGAGATACACAGCAGCCCCTGCTTGACAAATTCCCACGACTTCCCTTGAATCTACTTTTTGTATTATTAAGATAAAGATCATAAGTTTGTACAATGAACATGGTATTGTTTGGTTGCTTGTATAGGCTGTAATGTAAATTACGACAGGTAGCTGCCATGCATCTAAATGGCAGTTCCCTGATTGCAGTTTATATACCATTCTAGTATACCGCACTGGCCTCAATGAAAAATGCAGTTATAATTCACTTGTGTGCATGTAATAACATGTGGTATCAACGACTGTGAGGTTCAATCGTTTACCTGTTTACAGAATGCCACCACAAGGCCATCATACTGTGCCCATCAGTCCTTTCAGTTTGCATGAATTATGATTCCATAACAATCCAGAAGGTCAAGAAACTCAAAACCGAAGATATATCGACTACATACACGTTTTGATATGTGCATGTCTCTTCTTCTGCCTCATGCACTTGAATAGCCAAGACCGGTGAATTTATTGAGCAAACTGAAATTTGGAGGCAACAGGAAAGACGCCTGCAGTTTTTACATTGCCCTTCATAATTCAGGGCACGAAAAATTTAAAGTGAGAATTATCCCCGATCCCATTGACTACGCTGAGGTGGCATCACACTCTCACGTTAACCTGCGACGTCTTTTGTGTTTCATTAGAATATCTTTCAAACAAGTTTACAGCATCTTTAAAACCCGATATCTCATGATATACAGATAAATAAACAAGACATGATGTTACGTATACTTTCTTCACGGTTCCTTGATCGTTTTGACTTCTATCATACAAAATGATGGACATTCTATCATCTACAATCTATTCTTCCCAACTATCCTATACATTTTTGTTTTCCACAGATTTCGCCCCTTAAAAAGAAATCTGGTAAGAATTAGGCCAATATATGAAGGCCCAAGTCTATAAATACCTAAAAGTATTTGCATCTAAATTTCTCGGCAATAGCTTTTGATTCTATAGCTGAATACACATTTTCTTCACTTTTATTAGCCCCTTCTGTAAGTTTAATATCTATATAAATCACTTTAATTGATTCGAAGTGCTTTTGAATTCTTTTTTTAAATTGACCACTATTTTAGGCTGCACTGAAAAGTACTATGCACTAAAAACAAAACAACATCCCGAAATTTTTCAACAGAACTTTAGAATTATACATTAAAGCTGATGAAAGCTTAAAGGTAAACTAAAAAAGGGGTTTCAATCATACTGTGCGACCTAAGTTTTTCCGGCATTCATGAAGAAGAACACTTTCATCCTTAACAAATGTTACACAAGCAGACCGTCCGCCTTGCTTATTATCTGTCTTTATTATTCATCACCAATAAGCAGACTGACCTTCAACAAGGAATACACGTCAATGCAAATTGTATTCTGCATATATCTGTAACAACAACTCAATCCGGCATGCAGCATGCATGCAGCAGGCAGCAGGACCTGCTATTGCATGCAGCATGATCGAGATTCATGTGTGATCACGTAACTCCCTGGTCAGAATATGCATGTACTAAATTAAAACAAACGAATAGTATTCGTTGCTTTCATTTAATGAAGATGAGTTAACGTCGGTCGCCCGCAAAGAACTGTCATCTATTAATTACAGGAATGTCATTCGTTAACGATATCATACTCTATTCACCTTACGGCTAAAGATATTTCACAGTATACGATATTTTATTTTGATAAGAACGTAACGTAAACATAGATTAGTAATTATATGAAGATTCTAATTCTGGGTTTTATAAACAATCATCAATAAATAATATTTCTTTAAGGATTTACATTCTATATTAAAAATAAAAATATTCGTTTAATTTAGTTGCTTTGAGCACACACTAAAATTGCATATACAAATAGAAATTAAAGACATATATAAAATAATTTTCAAATCAAAATATAATACAAATCTTTACACAAATAGGCCTATATAACTTTGTTGCCGAAGTCAGGTAGCAAACAGGCATATCTATACCGCACTTACAGCGTAAGCTTTGCATGCATTTACCAGCTTACATGTAATTCATTGCAGGGAAACAGATTCGGTTTGTAAAACAGATTATAAAATCATAGTGTGCATGTGTGGAACCCCATGCAGTGACGCCTATTGGGAGGGCAAACTCAAGGCGTGGGCACCAGTGGCGTCTTCAGTGGAGGTAAGGGGGTAAGTGCTCCTTGGCGAAATTCCGTAAAAAAAATGTTAGTAGCGGGTTATACCAGTATGTGATAAGCTATAGTACATATTGGGGAAATAAAGTTTAAAAAATGAATACTGGTATATATAAGGTTAAATATCGCTCAATTTTCTGTTATTTTCGGGAAATTTTCTTCAAATTCCTTCTTTTTCAGCATTTTTCTTCGATTTGGGGGAAATTTCTTTCATTTTCGAGAAATGTTGCCAGATTTTACCAAAATTTCAATAATTGAACCAATTTCTTTAGAATTTTCACCAAACTTTCCATAATTTTACCAAAATTAGCTATACTTTTACCAAAATTCCCAATAATTTCACCAAAATTCCCAATAATTTTACCAAAATTCCCAATAAGTTTTACCAAAATTTACAATATTTTACCAAATTTACAATAATAATGTTTACCAAACTTTTCAATAATTTAACCAATATTTCCAATAATTTGACAAAAAATCCAATAATTTAACAAAAATTCCTAATAATTTTACAAAAATTTCCAATAATTTTATAAAAATTTCCAAAATTTTAGCTACATTTATTCAATTAGAGCCTATATATAACTTTACAACAAATTTTATCGCCCAACCGGGAAGAAAGCATACCCGGGTACGTGAAATCTTACCAGAGAGCAAATATTTCCTCCCCCAGCTCCTACACCTTCGATACAGCCTTTTTGATAATTGCCCCTCCCCTGGTACCGAAAGCTGAATACACCCACCACTGGTGGGCACTCTCACTGACGAAACTACAACAAAGATACCACTTTGTGTGGTTATATTGGTACGTCCATAGGTCACTCATCGCGAACGTCATATACAGTAAGAGACAGGAGGGGCATTCCCCTTATGTCCCCATTGTGCAGGCGTCTTTGTTGAAAATTCTAAATAATTTGAAATATTAAAAAGAGTCTACACTTTTTAAATGAAATGGAAAAGGATATTAAAGGATATATTTTATAACCACAAATACTGCATGCCATGGTCTATGGCCCTCTTCCGCCGGCGAGACCGGACCTTGAATTAGAAGCTACATTTAATGAAAATATCGGGAAACATGGCGACGAAAATATTTTACAAATTTGAAGACCATTCTACACATTCAGACTGCTGCGAGTAAGGGCAAGAAGGGAACAATTTTTTGTATTTTCTCTTGTAAATGTTACTAATTTTGGATTTATCCTATATGAAGCTTTTCCTTGCTAAACACTTAATAACATTTTAAAGATAAATTTCTAATGACCTCAAAATAATGATACTCCTTCAGAAGAGCTGTGTTCTTTCTTTTTAGCATATGGTTACTTTGTGCCTCACCAGACCGTGTTCTCTTCGTTTGACCCTAAGAGATACATTTAAATTTCTTTGTTATTCGTTCAAATTTCAGACCCAGTTTGAGTACTTGAACACATTAACGCAATGTGTTCCCAAATTAGTAACAACCAGTTCGCCACCAGAAGTCATGGCTATACCAAGAGGTCCACTCACACCGTCATACTCGTTCATTAGTTGTCTGATGAACAGGCCATCCGGAGAAAACAGTTGGATTTTGTCTGCACAATCAGCAACGACAATATTTCCCTCATGATCAACGCAAACACCAGTTGGACCGATGAACTGACCGTTACCAGACCCACATGACCCAAATGTGGTCAAATGAGTCCCATCAAAGTTGAAGATTTTAACGCAGTGGTTGCAGTGGTCTGAGACAATGATTTGATCATCTGTGACCGTCACATATCGTGGTTCATTAAACTCGTTGTCCTCGTGACCGTGAGAGCCAATCGTCTGCAACAGGTTCCCATCCTGGTCATGAATTGTTACTCGGTGTTTCCCAATGTCGGTCACGATAACTTTTCCATCTTTGGTTAAAGCGATCCCGTACGGTTGTTTAAAAAGACCATTGTCGCCAAAATGAGAGATGTACTGTCCGTACAAAGTCAGTTTTTGAACTCGGTGGTTGTATTCATCCGACACGAATATGCAAGGATCATCATCATTTGTAATAGCGGCATCCAGCGGAAGCTCAAAACCACAAAGGTGACGTCCGCGGGAACCAAATTTACACTCATACTTTCCCTTTCGATTGTAAACCTGAATACGATCGTTATCTCTGTCGACGATAGCAAAGTATTCACCGTCGGCCGTAGAAGCAACCCCACTCGGCCAATCAAATTCTCCAGCTTCATCATCTGTTTCATCTTTAAGATGGAACAATAACTGCGGTTTATTCATGGTTGTCTCTTTCAAGATTCTTTTGGGTGACTTTGGAGGAGGTTCAGAGATATAACTATCACCAAATTCGGAAGACGATTCTATCGAGCAAACTGATCTTGTGTCTGTAGCTTCAGATAGATCACTCAACATTTTATCGCCGCATCGGATTTCACCTAGAGCGGGCAGTGTACCATCGGTGCTTGTGATGTTCTCGGATGCGACAAAGTAAAGCTGACTGAGTTGTTCAAGGGTAAGATCTTGTTGTGGGGATACAACGGCTAAGCCGGACAGGCGATCTATAACCTCATCTTTAATGGATAAAATATCTAGTTCATTTCCATGACCCATCACTTTTTCAGTGAAGTCGAAACCACTCAACAAATTATCTAACCCAGTTTGAAGAGACCGTCTGTGTGCGTTTAAGTGTTGTCGTCTACTTTGGCAAGCGCGCATAAGCCGTCTTACCAGATCCTCTTGTTGTTTACGTAAAGTCACGATATAATCTTGAAGGGTTTTCTCTATAATGTATTCTGCTTGACCGCGATTGGCTTCTAACATGGCCTCCGATTCGTCAACGCTGCGTAATGCTTCTTCGAAAGCAGCAATTCTATCTGTGACACCTTTCAGCAACGTGTCAATTTTGTCTTTGTGTCGTGCTATCTCATCCTTGAGGAATGTGTGTGAATGGGCTTTGTGTTCAATGAGGACGCATTCTCTACAGATGGGGGTGTTGCACGTCTCACAGTAAAATCGCACGCTCTCCCACTGGTGTTTTCCGCATCTGATGTCCGGTTTTAGGAGTTTCTTGTTTTCGGACGGAGGGACTGTGATGATGTGATGCTGCCGGGTAAAACGGGCGATTCTATGGTCGTGGTTCGGGGCGCAATCGTCACAAAGGAAATCCACGCATTCGAGACACCTAAAGGAAGAAGAAACAGTATATTAGATCCAAATTGAAAGAAGCAAGCGATAATGTCGAAAGTTGTAAATACACCCTTCCACAGTTCCGTCCGCCATTTTGAGCTGAGAATAAACAAACAAAATTTCCATTGTTCTCGCGCGATGTACAATGTGCGTATTTCTAAACGACGCGCGGTAATACTACGCAAACCAAGAACGTATTTTGCTGTGCGCTCAAGCGCTGGTTGGTTTGTTACTCGCAACTTGAATTTACACGTCTTTGTGCGCATGAACAGACTGGAACTATGAAAGGGTGAAT
>JAIGNY010000356.1:155000-237500 GCA_020152595.1 Chiridota heheva | reverse complement strand
TTGCTTTCATCTTCTTCTTTTTTTTCTTTCTCTGTTATTCTAATTTGGTAACTATTATTGTAGTATTATAATACTAATATTTCACTTTCGCTTTCTGACAAAAACTCATTAAAAAAACAAAAACAAGTTTCTCGTCACAGTAACGTAATGCGCTGTGTATATAAGTCTGCACACACAACGTACATGCTAGTGTCTGGCTCTACTGTGGTACAAACAGACAGAGGATCGGATCTTGCGTCCACAACCGGAAGTGACGTCAAAATATCGCATCGCCCACTTTTACCGTATTTTGATGAGACGAGCCTCTCTCTTTAAAGAAATCAATTAGTGTGTTGAAAAGTGTCCATGCAGTGCATAGAGGATAGGTCGTACTTTCATATCCAAGAATTTTTTTAAATGTAACATGTTTTATTTAGAGCTATATGGTATGAGCGGATGGGCAATGTATGTTCCTGTAAAGTAAATTTTGTACCCCTTCATAGCAATTAAAAAAAAAAGGTTCCCAATAATCTAAAAGTAGGCAATTGATTTGCACAGAAACATATAAAACATTTCAGTGGGGATCTGTAAGTATGACATCACACTTTACACTACAAAGTCTTTGTAATAACTTTAAAACGGAATACCATCAACAACACGGTTTTTACCTTGAATGCCACTCTCTTGTGAGAATAGCCAAACGTTTTCCCCCCCCAAAAAGGATATAGGAGGTTATAATATCCTGTGTTCTGCAATTTGCCTTTGAACGCGTTTAGTATAGAAGTTTTTCTCACGTCCAATGGTGCATAATATAATTTTCAATAAAATCCCTCTCGCTGTTGTTGGACTTCCAATCTCAATTAGGCTTAATGTCACAATCAATACTGTTGTAAAACGCCGTCAAATCCTGTCTTGTGTGTCTTTACTCCAATATCATTAAGTTGAGTTCAGCTAATCTTTCATTTCCATCCGTGGAATCAAACTAGACATTCTCCTTTGCTCCTCCAACAGATGTATATATGTCTTCAAACGGTCTCCAAACTTGTCCAAATGTGGTCGTACAAATTGTTTTTACATCAAATTGTTCTCTATCACATGTATGCAAATAAAATTAAATCAACCAGAACATTTCTTTAAAAGAAACAAAGTGATGAAGAATTTAATTTTGCTTAGCTTTGAACTAATGAAAAACAAAATAAGCTATCCCCTTTAAACTTTGAACTTTTTATTTCAATTTCTGTCAATAATGAATCAATCAAAAGAAAGTGGACGGAAAATTTAAAAAAAAAACATAGAAAAAATAGAAAACAAAAATATAAAAAAACCCTTAAAGCAGTCAAATGAGGGTAGAAAGGTTATAAATGCACTTAAAAAAAGTAGTATATTCAAAAGTGGTTATTGAAAAATAGTTAACTGAATGAAATCTAATTGCATGATCAGCATGGGATTTAAGAGCATAAAGAAATGTACATAGTTTATTCAATGTTCTGGATCTTGGGTTAGACAGCTCTTGCATCTTTAAGGTATTAGGGCGTGTAGTGTAGTACTTTGGAGTGTATTTTTCATATCTGAATTGAAGGTACTACAAACAAATAAGTAATGAAATTCGTCACCAATTTTGTTAGAATTTCAATGTTCTGGATCTTGGGTTAGACAGCTCTTGCATCTTTAAGGTATTTGGCCGTGTAGTGTAGTACTTTGGAGTGTATTTTTCCTATCTGAATTGAAGGTACTACAAACAAATAAGTAATGAAATTCGTTACCAATTTCGTTAGAATTTCAAAAATTTACATTGTTTGTCCGATTCCAAATTGGTGAATCTGAGCAGTGTCAGAAGATCTAAATTTACAAAGCAAGGTTCTGTTGTAGTTGTTGAGCCGTGTAAGGTATTTTTCAAATTTTAATTCACTCTTAATAATTATTCAATTATAAGAGCATTGATTTATTTTTGCATAAGAAAGCCAGTTTTGTTTGTCGATATCATAAAGATGAGACTCAAGGATACATTTAAGCTCATTCAAGTGTAGGCCTAATGGTTGTTTTGGTTCCCAAAAAAGCTCATACCTGCATGATCTAGGGAGTCTTTTAAAAACTTAACCCATTTGGATTCAAAATGAAGTTATAAAATAATGTTTTATAAAGGTTTTACAAAATGGCAGAGTATTTGCTTTGTTTGTCGGTAACAATGCTACTCTAAAACCCAACCCCTTCTTCTTTACTTTTTACCAATTAAACAAGTACTACCTTAACAACCGTTTCCATGATCAACAATGGAGAATTTTTATCGAGAAGAATGAATTGTTGTTACCAGGGCTAATCATTCACGAAAAATAAAGTAATTATAAACTGCGCTTTTATGAACTGTGTTCTTAGGCCACTCTTTAATCAGTTGTAACAATGAGCTTGTGAATGTGACTACTTGTAATGTTACAAAAAAACGTAGCTTAACTTAGACCTAACGTTAGGCTAGCCTATCGTCCACCTGTACGATAAATACAATAGCATTGGGCGCGAGGCAACCACTGCCCTGCATTTTAATATTCTAGCGTAAGGCTAAGTTCATGAATTCACAAGGACCCCTCCCCCATGATTTCCCACCTTCGGACTCCCTTCCCCCTCCTCCCTTTGATTTTCCACAATTCGAACCGCCTGGATTTCTCACCTTCGGAACCCCCCTTCCTGGATTTCCCAAGTCATATCATTATCATATCACCATGGCGCCCTGGATTTCCAGAATTCCTAACATTAGGCATATCCCCCCCGCTCCCTCTAAATTTCCTAGTTCCTCAACAGTGGGTAATGGATATTTTTTGCCCAATTATTTTCACGAAATCAACACGAAAATCAAGTTTATTTTGAGTAGCCTAGGCCTACTCAGCATAAGATTAGGCCTAGGGCCTAATGTTAGGGGCCTGTACTGCATGCAAAGTTAAGCAACCAGTTTGCCATTGAAAACAAACTGTTTAACATAAGTGTAAAATAGGACAATAATGTACCTTCGTTTGGGTATTAAATTCAGTGCATAACTTTTCTTCAAAATTGAAAGCAAGTTAGGCCTAACGTTAATCGTGAATACGTAGACCAAATTGTTACAATGTGTTCACTGATTTATAACCAGATACTCAAATATTCCACAATTTTGATACATTCTGACACTTACATTTGTACAAAAAATAACCCTGAAATTTGAATGAAAAAATCAGTTGTTTGTATGTCACCTATCAACTTGGTAGACACTATCAATTCTGTAGCTACTTCCACACTTCTACTTCTAAATTCTACAAAGATACTTGTTAAAGCCTGTTCAGCATCTGGATGATGTCATGAATGTACATGGACTTTTACAATACCTAAACTGCCTTTTGGTTTTAGTTCAGTGGTGACCAAAGAACATGCAAATTAACACCAACGCTCTCAATTTTTGCCCAATGTAAGTAAACATGATATAGACATAAACAGAAGCAGAATCTAACTTGCATTCAGGAGGATTTCCCAGATATTGAACAGTATAATAACGGAAATCTATACCAAAGAAATTGTATTTATACTAGCATATTGGATGATAGCACTGTTAAACTAATGTTTTATAGTGTACAACTTGAAAAGGGTGCATGGGGCCAAAACAGAAACAGTTGCAAAATGTCATGCTTGGCGTTTGCAATAAGATGTGTTGTTGTGCATAATTATAGTTACTTCGAATTTGATTAAGTAAACTATTAACCTCAACAGAAGTAATACGCAGGGTGCCAATGGTGCACTCATACGATCATTGCCGCATTCATATATGCCCAAAACACACTCGATGCAAATATGCACCAAAATATGTCAATCATTTCTTCAAATGAACTTTTTTTCTTCACATTGGTTGGAAATACACTTAAGTGCATGATACCTTTCTTCCAAAAATGTGTATACTTTTAAGATAGAAATTGAGTAACTGTGATATTGGTAACAAAACAAATTCAAGTTTCAGTGTGCTGATTTTCAATGTAAAATATGGAAGCTTTCATATTAAAAATCAATTTGTGCGGATTTCTTCGCAGATTTTTCTCGAAACACATGTTGAAGCCCATTAACTTTGCTTAGGTGTGTAAAATGATTATGTAGTACAATCGCATTTATACTTTAGTTCAGAGAAGCGCACGAGTGATATTATGGAGATTTGTACTACTGTACTATCAACTTTAAAATTTTGCAGGTGGAAGACTGTTAAAGTGCATAAATGTGTACCGATCTCACTGATGGGATGTATGGAGCGATAAAAACAGCCGATTAAGAATAAATATATCATGGTGTGTATCATCGATAGTTTCCACCTCTGATTTCCAGTGAATGGTGTTTTCTGCCCCAAAACAACTATTAAATAAATGCACAAAAAAAAAGTCAAAAACGCCATTTTTCTACTACCCCTGAGTCAGCGTGAGCGTCAATGTCTTGTAAAGTTTTGGTTAAAGTTTTCATAACGTTAGTTATGAATGCTGTACATTCATGTGACTTGGCAAAGGGGTAGAGGATATGGGTACTTTTCAAATGAGCATGATTGGAGGTTGTGTGTGCATACTAATTAGCTTATTTGCATAACAATAAAACTATATTTTAGGTTAAAGTTTTGGTTAAAGTTTTTGATTAAAGTTTCAATAACTTAGGTTATGAATGGTGTACATTCTTGTAACTTGACATAGGGGTACTGTTCAAGTGAGCATGATTAGTGTTTGTGTGTGCATATTGATTAGCTTATTTGCATAACAATGAAAATTTTGTATTTATGATATCTCTTAAGTTAAAGTGGATGTGGGGATTTTAAGTGCACAATTGATCACATATGTGGAGAGCATTGTTTACACTCAATGTTGATGAGGTGAAGTGTGCATATTAATTAGGTTATTTGCATAACAATTGATTTTTGTACAAAATGTTTAACAATCATGAGCACATAAGATCAGTTTTGAATGATGTGCATTTATGTAACTTGGCACAGGGGTAGAAGACATGGTTACTGTTCAAACAAGCAAGATTGGCGGGTTGTGTATGCATACTAATTTGCTTATTTGCATAACAATGGAAATATTTGTATGTATGACATCTATTAAATTAAAGTGGGAGTGGGGACTTTGTTTACACAAATGATCATATATGTGAAGACCATTGTCTACACTTAATGGTTAGGTGTAATATGCATATTAATAATGTTATTTGCATAAAATAGACTTGCATAAAATATTCAATCTTAGATAATAGCTTGATACTTGTTGCAAGGGTAAAGTACATGGGTACTGTCCAATGAGCATGATTTGGGGTTGTGTGTGCATACTAAATTAGCTTATTTGCATAACAATGAAAATATTTGTATTTATGATATCTCTGAAATTAAAGTGGGGGTGGGATTTTGTTTTACACAAATGGTCATATATGTGAAGGACCATTGTCTACACTCAAATGGTGAGGTGCAGTGAGCATATTATGTAGGTTATTTGCATAACAATGGATGCGTACAAAATATTTAAACCTGAGATAATAACTTGCTAATTGGTTCAGTGGTAGAGACCATTGGTATTGTTCAGTTGGGCATGATTGGGGGATTGTGTGTGTGTAATAATTAGCCTATTTGCATAGCAATGAAAATATTTGTATATGTGGTATCTTTTGAATTACAGTGGGTATGTTCACCCTTAATGGTGAGGTATAGTGTGCATTTGCTGCAATATGTTTGACCTGAGATCAAAAATGTATTGCTTATGACTAACTAACTTCACATTTTTAGTTTTGTTATGATATTGACATTCCTGACATGAATAACAATCAAATGTTTGTCTTGCCATGAATAAAGTAGCAAATAAAAGTTTCCTCACTTCTAAAGAATGTTTAATTAGGGATTTGGGAAATATAAACAATAAGCAGAATGTGGGGTAGAAGATGACATGATGATAAAGTAGCTGAAGAAATTAGGATGAGGTCATGTGGGACAGGATGGAATTGTATGTAGGGCAGGATGCGGTGGGATGTTGGTCAGGATGTGTTGGCATGTTAGACAGGGTGGATCGGCATGTAGAACAGGATGAGTTGGCATGTGGAACAGGTTGGGTTGGCATGTGGAACAGGGTTGGTCGACATGTGGGACAGGGCGGAATGGCTTATGGTAGGATGTCATCTGGATTTCAGTTGTGATGGCATGTGGGTCATGCAAGTGGTGGAATGACATACAGTATTTAATTTTCAGGTGTGATTGCATGGAGTATAGATGTGGAATGACATTTGGGACAGGTTGGGATGGAATGTTGGACAGTCTGGAATATGCATTATCAACAGTGAGGGGATTTGTATTGTTTCCAATGTCTAGTTTGTCATATGTTAAGCAATATAGTTTCGCATAATTTTGCTTTAATGTTATTGTACATTTTTCATGCTGCTTGACTTTGCTCGACACACATATTTTCTTCAATTGGAAGTTGTATTGCAATCCAGGATGTTGTTCTGGGAATGTGTAGAGGCTAGGGGAGGGTACAGGTTGGAAAGGGGGCTTAATGGGGGATGGGGAGGGTACAGGTTGGAAAGGTGCTTAAATGACATTCTTTTATTCACATTGGCAAGTCAGGGCCTCTCCTTTCTTTGTTATTTAATTGATAGAACTAAAAGAGGTGTTGTAGTTATAAAGACTGCTAGGTTTTACATGTTTTTTGAGTTACTGGGTGAGGTAACTTCAGCTTTTTTTGTCTTAAACTATCTGGAAAAACTCAAAGATATTTTAAAGCTTATAGTGCAAATGAAAATGTAAGTGCATCTTTCAAAGCTAAAGTAAATTGAAATCATCTGCCCCTGCTACCCTATTTCTGTATATACTTCCCTCAATAAGCCCATTCTCTATACTAGCTTTGAATAGTTGAGCATACTCTCCTTCTGACAGTTCTACTTTATTTTGTAGGTCTTCCCTTTCTTCACCTTGTTATTCTCTAACATCGGTAATAAAGCCAAATAAATGATAAATAAGCTTATCAAAATAAAACTAACATTTGACTAATTCACTGTGAAGGATTGCAACAAGCTGAAATGTATTCTACCATCAGTTTTGTTCTCAATATAAGCGCTATTTAAGCATCTACATAATAATAATGATTAAGTGTGCAAGCTCTTTCCTTTTAGTATGCTATCATAGGGGCATTAATAATATGCCCAACGTGCATCAGATAGAGGCATCATATTACACTTGCGCATGTTGGCAATGTAATTAGATCGTAGCTATGCCAGGCCAAACAAATAATGATATCATATTAGGTTGCCCTTGCTCTGGTGAGGCGTGTGATGTGCAACCATCGATTTTGGCCAAAATCGACGGTTGCAGTGCATACTAAACGGAAAGCGGAGGTACATCTCATGCTCTAATTAGAAAAACAGTGTTTTCTGCCTCTGAAAACAGTGTCTCTGCCTCTAAGAATTAGGGGTGGAAAACACCATTTTCAGGGGTGGAAAACATCATTTTTAGGAGTGGAAAATAATAGGATTCTTTGATACCAATTTCAAATAAGATTTCCTTAAAAAGAAAATTTCCATGCAATTTCTGAATTGAAACAGTGCAAAAATGTTGTAACTTTGTCTGGAAACTGCTGACAATGATTAATGAATTTGCATGCACATGCTGGTTATTCTAAATCAGAAACAGTGTCATGTCATGATGGCATTTGATAATTGTCTTGTACCCAAGTTTTTGTCCACTTTAGAAAACTAATATGGGATTGAATGGGCCCTAATTAAGATATGTGACTAGAGCTTTGAAATGGTGTGAAAAGTATTTCTCTAATTGTTTACTGCTTTGAGTGTTACATTTAGTATTGAAAATATCTCACTTTGCATATATAAGTTTTAAGCTTTTTATATTGTCATGCAGAATGTCGAGGGCCCAAGCTGAGAGTGTCATAAAGAACATTATACGTGAGATTGCTCAAGAATGTGCTGGAAAGGGTCAAGCAGTGTCAGAGACCTTGGTCGCATTCATGGTGAAGGCAGTGGTACTTGACCCCGCTAATGAGTTCAATGTCGACAGAATTTTGACAAAAGATGACGTTCAGAAGCTTATCAAGGTACAGTTACAATGAGCATTTACTTGTTGTAGTAGGTGATTAAATGTTATCAAAATTAGAAGCTTATCAAGGTACAGTTACAATGAGTATTTACTTGTTGTAGTAGGTGATTAAATGTTATCAAAATTAGAAGCTTATCAAGGTACAGTTACACTGAGTATTTACTTGTTGTAGTAGGTGATCAAATGTTATCAAAATTAGAAGCTTATCAAGGTATAGTAACAATAAGTATTTACTTGTTGTAGTAGGTGATCAAATGTTATCAAAATTAGAAGCTTATCAAGGTACAGTAACAATGAGTATTTACCTGTTGTAGTAGGTGATCAAATGTTATCAAAATTAGAAGCTTATCAAGGTACAGTTACAATGAGTATTTACTTGTTGTAGTAGGTGATCAAATGTTATCAAAATTAGGTGAAAATCAAGGTACAGTAACAATGAGTATTTACTTGTTGTAGTAGGTGATCAAATGTTATCAAAATTAGAAGTTTATCAAGGTACAGTTACAATGAGTATTTACTTGTTGTAGTAGGTGATCAACCGTTATCAAAATTAGAAGCTTATCAAGGTACAGTAACAATGAGTATTTACTTGTTGTAGTTGGTGATCAAATGTTATCAAAATTAGAAGCTTATCAAGGTACAGTTACACTGAGTATTTACTTGTTGTAGTAGGTGATCAAATGTTATCAAAATTAGAAGCTTATCAAGGTATAGTAACAATAAGTATTTACTTGTTGTAGTAGGTGATCAAATGTTATCAAAATTAGAAGCTTATCAAGGTACAGTAACAATGAGTATTTACCTGTTGTAGTAGGTGATCAAATGTTATCAAAATTAGAAGCTTATCAAGGTACAGTTACAATGAGTATTTACTTGTTGTAGTAGGTGATCAAATGTTATCAAAATTAGGTGAAAATCAAGGTACAGTAACAATGAGTATTTACTTGTTGTAGTAGGTGATCAAATGTTATCAAAATTAGAAGCTTATCAAGGTACAGTTACAATGAGTATTTACTTGTTGTAGTAGGTGATCAACCGTTATCAAAATTAGAAGCTTATCAAGGTACAGTAACAATGAGTATTTACTTGTTGTAGTTGGTGATCAAATGTTATCAAAATTAGAAGCTTATCAAGGTATAGTAACAATGGGTATTTACCTGTTGTAGTAGGTGATCAAATGTTATTAAGATTAGGTGAACTTCAAGGTACAGTAACAATGAGTATTTACTTGTTGTAGTAGGTGATCACATGTTATTAAAATTAGAAGCTTATCAAGGTATAGTTACAATGAGTATTTTATTTGTTGTAGTAGGTGATCAAATGTTATCAAAATTAGAAGCTTATCAAGGTACAGTTACAATGAGTATTTACTTGTTGTAGTAGGTGATCAAATGTTATCAAAATTAGAAGCTTATCAAGGTACAGTTACAATGAGTATTTACTTGTTGTAGTAGGTGATCAAATGTTATCAAAATTAGAAGCTTATCAAGGTACAGTTACAATGAGTATTTACTTGTTGTAGTAGGTGATCAAATGTTATCAAAATTAGAAGCTTATCAAGGTACAGTAACAATGAGTATTTACTTGTTGTAGTAGGTGATCAAATGTTATCAAAATTAGAAGCTTATCAAGGTACAGTTACAATGAGTATTTACCTGTTGTAGTAGGTGATCAAATGTTATCAAAATTAGAAGCTTATCAAGGTACAGTTACAATGAGTATTTACTTGTTGTAGTAGGTGATCAAATATTATCAAAATTAGAAGCTTATCAAGGTACAGTAACAATGAGTATTTACCTGTTGTAGTAGGTGATCAAATGTTATCAAAACTAGAAGCTTATCAAGGTACAGTTACAATGAGTATTTACTTGTTGTAGTAGGTGATCAAATGTTATCAAAATTAGAAGCTTATCAAGGTACAGTAACAATGAGTATTTACTTGTTGTAGTAGGTGATCAAATGTTATCAAAATTAGAAGCTTATCAAGGTACAGTTACAATGAGTATTTACTTGTTGTAGTAGGTGATCAAATGTTATCAAAATTAGAAGCTTATCAAGGTACAGTAACAATGAGTATTTACTTGTTGTAGTAGGTGATCAAATGTTATCAAAATTAGAAGCTTATCAAGGTACAGTTACAATGAGTATTTACTTGTTGTAGTAGGTGATCAAATATTATCAAAATTAGAAGCTTATCAAGGTATAGTAACAATGAGTATTTACTTGTTGTAGTAGGTGATCAAATGTTATCAAAACTAGAAGCTTATCAAGGTATAGTTACAATGAGTATTTACCTGTTGTAGTAGGTGATCAAATGTTATCAAAATTAGAAGCTTATCAAGGTACAGTAACAATGAGTATTTACTTGTTGTAGTAGGTGATCAAATGTTATCAAAATTAGAAGCTTATCAAGGTACAGTTACAATGAGTATTTACTTGTTGTAGTTGGTGATCAAATGTTATCAAAATTAGAAGCTTATCAAGGTATAGTAACAATGAGTATTTACTTGTTGTAGTAGGTGATCAAATGTTATTAAAATTAAAAGCTTATCAAGGTACAGTTACAATGAGTATTTACTTGTTGTAGCAGGTGAACAAATGTTATTAGGTGAAAATAGCCAGCTTTTTGAAGTTTCAGTCCTTAAGAAGCAAATGCAATTTTTGAAGAATGAACAGACCAGGGATTGTCAAATTACCTGTCCATCTGCCGGGACATCTATTAATCATATCTGAGCAAACATAACTTTGGCTGGGTTTGCCTATTGGACAACCAGATTATTGGCACAGCATGTATAAAAGGAGACAAAAGTCAAATATTGTCTTCAACCTTGATATATGAAAGAGAATTAAAACCAACTGCCAAACACCCCATTGTGAAATCTTCTTCCATTCTCAAGTTATCCAAGTTTGAATTTGGAACATGGACGCTGCCATTGTCTAATTTTGTGTTGAAATCATGCCAATGATGACCTAATTTGCCCTATGTGCAGCAAAGATAATGTATTTCTTTAGAATTCTTGTTGAAATTTTCTTTCCAAAATGCTTTGACATGAAGTTCTATGGGCTTGAATCATATTCAAGCCCATATATTTCTATTTGTATTATATACAAATAGAAAATTCATAGACCCATGCAAAGGAAAAATGATTTCTCTGAAGAATGAAAAATTTGAAAAAGATTATAAAGAAATACATTGATATTCTAATCTTTGCTGACATCATTGGGTAAATGACATCATTTTTTAGAGGTCTTTAAGCAAATGGCCTCTCCCATGTAATTTTACATGTATATTGACCAATTTAATAAGTTAGCAAATATATGCTAAAAATTTTTGTACGATGTGAAATTTTGTCAGATGATTTATATTCATTATTTCTATCATATTAAATGAAAAAAGCCAGACTTTATGTCCCCTTTAAACATATTCACATTCAATTTTCAGGGCAACCTGCAGCATGATTTGCTTTCTGCTTAATAATAAATGCAGAGTTCAACATCCCGTACAGTGTACTATATGCATTCAGGTTGATTTGTTGCACCCTGAAACAGGTACACTGTTGTATTGCTTTCGATCAATAAATGATGTATTATTTGTAACCATCTGTCACAATGGTTTAAAAAAGAGCAGCGAAGTGTGACTTATCATAATCATACCCCAGTAAATATCCAGGTGGAGTCCTAGCACTTGGAATTAATGGTATATGGAAAATTTAATGCTCTTTTTGGTACAAAACTGTTTTACCTGTTCATAGAACGTTAAAAGAATTATATGAAGATGTTGGGCCATCTTCCAAATCATAAATTACAATTCTTTCATAAGACAAAAAAAAGCCTAAACTTTGGTCATCCGTAACATGGAAGACGTACAGTATGTGTATGTAGTCAGGTACTATTTCAAGTACTTGTTTTTGATAAGGTATATGCTTTGTTTTTAAAATTCCAGTTACAAACCACTACCACAATAACTAATGGTTACTACAAAAAATTGACAAGATTAGAAAAAATCCTTCCATTAAGAATATGAAATATTGACAAACATTAGACCATTCTTTTACCTATAACAGAATATGTATATTTCTCCCTTCCCTCAAGAAAAAATGTAAGTTTCCTAAATATCTGGCCCTATTGATGTACATAGACTGTAATATGTATAATTCTACAACTTCAAACTATCAGTAATAAATCAGTGAAATATTTCACTTTCGATATGTTTTTTTAGATCTGTGTGGATCGTCTACTGGATGCAAGATCAGCTGCATTGGACACCATTAAAATGCAGGTGTACTTTGACATGAATTACACTACAAGAGGTATGTCCAGTGAATAGTGATAAATGACATTCACCCCACGTTCTTGCAATTGAGGTACAGTATGTGATGTTATGAAATGCTATCTCTATAGCAATGTCTGTTCAGGTTCATTCTTTAAACTTAAAGGAATATTCCTGTAAAGTTTCATTTTTATGATAAAGGAAAAGTAAAGAAACAATTTGGTGTAAAAACCATGTTGCTATTTTTCCCCGTTTAGGAGTTATTGCATTTCAAAGATTGCACGAGTGTGTTGAAAAGTGACCTTACAGTGTACATTGTGATGTCATAAAGGCAGACCAAGACAATTCTAATGTATTTCTATAAAACAAAATGATGTTTTTTTTTTACTAAGGGTGTAATGTTCATGAGCAGATGGGCAAAGCACATTCTTATAAAATGTATGTTATACCCCATCAAGTGTATGTTATACCCCATCAAGTGTATGTTATACCCCATCAAGTGTATGTTATACCCCATCAAGTGTATGTTATACCCCATCAAGTGTATGTTATACCCCATCAAGTGTATCTTATACCCCATCAAGTGTATCTTAAACCCCATCTCAAAAATAAACAAAACATGTTTCCAGTAATTTAGGAAGAGGCAATTAATTTTCAAAGAAATACACAACAATTTTCTTGGCTTGGCCTTTATGACATCATGCTGTGAGGTCACTTTTTATCACTCTTGCACAATCAAAACAGAAAAAGATATCAACATGATTTTTACACCAAATTGTTTGTTTCATACTTCTTTAATTCATAGTTCTTTAATTCATTGTAGATAAACTGGAGCTTTGTATTTCAACATTTTTGAAGATCCACATATTGGCAGAATTTTTATTTTTCCCTAAATTCTCAGTAAATTAACATTAAATACTATGTAAGGATACAAATTAAGGAGCTTCCATTTTGGTTGGGTAGAACCGAGAATCAATTATAGGATAGGATAGTATGTATGGGAAAAAGTTTGACTGTTATGTGCTGGAATGTACAAAGTGTTGATAGAATCTAAGTTAGGGACCTCTCAGGCACAATTTGACCCTCGTTGTCGTAGTGCTGTTAAGCCCTCATCAAACAAACAAATTAAATAAGGGGCCTTGCCAACATAGCAACTTTTGTTCTTTGATATCTTGTTGTGCATTGTTCTTGTATAGCTGACTTCCTAGATGAGCATCGTCGAGTCTTGGAACAAAGACTTCAACCAGTTTTGCGTGAAATAACAGACAGCAGAGCAAGGACCAGAGAAGAGCTGGAGAGTTTGTATAGAAAGATTGTATCTGCTGTGCTGTTGAGGTCAGGTTTGGGGTCACCAACAGATATAGCAGTTGTCAGGGAAGCCACAGGTAATGTAGACTAACCTCATCCAATTGCTTAGTTTGAAAAGAAAGTTCTTAATGCTTATAAGGAAGTTTTTGAGATTTTGATGCTTGTACATACAACCATAGATCATTTCAATTCTGAATCGGCAATTTTTGCAAAATTGATTTAAATAATGTCACACGGCTGAAATTCGATGTCTGTAATGGATCAATTTTAGTGTTAAAATTTTTTAAACGCTAATCCATATGTGCGTTATGCATGAAAGTAATGCTCATGCTCATTGGTGCTTACAACTTTTCTTGCAGCAACTGCAGCTGATTAGTTAGGTAACAGGGGAAAATTGTAGCTGTTTGGTTGGGTAACAAGGGAAAATTGTAGCTGATTGGTTGGGTAACAAGGAAAATTGTAGCTGTTTGGTTGGGGAACAAGGAAAAATTGTAGCTGATTGGTTGGGTAACAAGGGAAAATTGTAGCTGATTGGTTGGGGAACAGGGGAAAATTGTAGCTGTTTGGTTAGGTAACAAGGGAAAATTGTAGCTGTTTAGTTGGGGAACAAGGAAAAATTGTAGCTGATTGGTTGGGTAACAAGGGAAAATTGTAGCTGTTTGGTTGGGGAACAAGGAAAAATTGTAGCTGTTTGGTTGGGGAACAAGGAAAAATTGTAGCTGATTGGTTGGGTAACAAGGGAAAATTGTAGCTGATTGGTTGGGGAACAGGGGAAAATTGTAGCTGTTTGGTTAGGTAACAAGGGAAAATTGTAGCTGTTTGGTTGGGGAACAAGGAAAAATTGTAGCTGATTGGTTGGGTAACAAGGGAAAATTGTAGCTGTTTGGTTGGGGAACAAGGAAAAATTGTAGCTGATTGGTTGGGTAACAGGGGAAAATTGTAGCTGTTTGGTTAGGTAACAAGGGAAAATTGTAGCTGTTTGGTTGGGGAACAAGGAAAAATTGTAGCTGTTTGGTTGGGGAACAGGAGAAAATTGTAGCTTTTTGGTTGGGGAACAAGGAAAAATTGTAGCTGATTGGTTGGGTAACAAAAGAAAATTGTAGCTGATTGGTTGGGTAACAAGGGAAAATAGTAGCTGATTGGTTGGGTAACAAGGGAAAATTGTAGCTGTTTGGTTGGGGAACAAGGAAAAATTGTAGCTGATTGGTTGGGTAACAAAAGAAAATTGTAGCTGATTGGTTGGGTAACGAGGGAAAATAGTAGCTGATTGGTTGGGTAAAAAGGGAAAATTGTAGCTGATTGGTTGGGTAACAAGAGAAAATTGTAGCTGATTGGTTGGGTAACAAGGGAAAATCGTAGCTTATTGGTTGGGTAACAAGAAAAAGTTGTAGTTGATTGGTTGGGTAAAAAGGGAAAATTGTAGCTGATTGGTTGGGTAACAAGAGAAAATTGTAGCTGATTGGTTGGGTGACAAGGGAAAATTGTAGTCAATTGGTTGGGTAACAAGGGAAAGTTGTAGCTGATTGGTTGGGTAACAAGGAAAAATTGTAGTTGATTGGTTGAAGTAATCACTTTAGTTCAAATTGTTTTGAAATGGTCTATACCTGAGTGCTTAAAGTGTAGTAAATAAAGTAAATGTAAAAATTTTAAAAACAATTTAAGTAAACCAAAAGAAAAATACATTTTTGGGATGTTAGTGAAAGCTTGGTTAAGGAAATTGGTCATTTATGGTCATGATGTCATACACATGGACATGTGTTTCAGATTTGGGAGCATGAATTGTAAGACATAGGATCTTCAAATATATGTGTTGCTCAACAGGAAGCTATTGAGTTCATATGTGCAGATTTAATTTGTTCTGTATTATAGTACTGAAAGCTATTTTCTGGCTACATTGAAGTGTGGAGAAGATGAAGGGACCAAGTCCCTTGAATGAATAGGAATTTGTGTAATCCAACCTTATAACTACTTTCTTGAGTGGATATTGTATAAAAGAAAATATTTGGTTTTGTAAAATGATAGATGGGAAATAGAGGGAGTTATGACCGTACTGTCTCTCAAGAAAGATAAACACTTTTATAAAAAGAAACTGACTTTAACTGTATTTCTCTTTTATAGCTGCCCTTCAAAGTGTCTTCCCGCAGACTGAACTCGGTACATTCATGTCCCTCGTTAAACGAGACAAAGAACGTCAACTGGTGGAGCTGACTCAAATCGTCACTGGGATTAGGCTGTTTAATAAAGAGTGTGGCAAAGGGGGTGAAGGCATTGATGATTGTAAGGATAGCTCATTTTGTTGTTTGTGTGATTGTTATTGTATTTTCTTTTGGTTGTAAATATCATCATTTGTTTGTCAATTATTGTTTTTCTTATAGTTCTTTTTGTTTCTCTCTGTAGTATAATATATGCCTTAGCTTGATGTGCACATTCAAAGAGTGAACAATGTAACTCAGCTACATACACTTTATACACAGAAATTTACTCGGGCATATTGTTACAGATAGTTTGAAAAGAATTTGAATATCCCCAAAAAATTGGAACAATATGGAAGCAAACTTTGCATACTGGAGTTTTAAAAACCTTTCATGCATTAGACATAATTTTGGGCAGAATAAAACCCAAATAAGTTAATTGGGTATTTTTGCACTCTTCTTGGCTTTTGTAACCCTATGTATATTAATCCATGTACTGCCACAAGATTACCCATAACCTGTCATAGGCAGGAGTGACATCATTGAATGGAATTGTTCACTCATGGACAGAGAATGACCCACCCTTAGATTTTGTCACTCTCACCTTTGCTGGTCATTCAGTATCCTTCAGGCATTAACCATTTATTGGTGAGTAAATTGATCCAGATATAATTTATTGATGCGCTCTTGGACAACAGAGCACTAACACTGGGAGTCTGTCTTAGTACCTTTTGCTCTAGCCATGAGCTACAATGCTTTAATATTTCATACTAATAGGTCAAAACCTAATGAATGTATCAAGTTTTAGTTCTGAGTAATTTTGATTTGTTTCAGTGCCAGCTATCTTGAATGAGGCAGTTCCTGCTACAACGCAGAATGTGGATGTTGCCATTCAAAAGGCGTGTAACACAGCTTTCAAATACACAGGTAAGAGAACACAATGAAGTGTACTTTTTTAGGCTTAGTGGGAATGCAGTAGCCCAGTGGTCAAGGTGTCGGTCTCGTAGCCAAAAGGTATTGGGATCGACTCTCAGCCAGGATGCTGTGCTGTGTCCTTGACCAAGACGGTTTATTCCATTTGCTCCAGTTTACTCAGTTGTGTAATGAGTACCAGTTTCTGCTGGGGAGTAAACCTGTGATGGACTGGTGTCCCATCCAGGGGAGTCAAGTACTCTCGCCCGCTTAGCACCATGGAAACCGGGAATAAGCACCGGCTCTATAAGCCCTCGAGCTTGATGGAATTTAACTTTAATTTAACGTTTTTGAAGCATGTTTCGACAATGCTTGACTGATTTCTTACCGACAATGAAGTTGAAAGTTGTCCCAATCTTGTCGAACTCCTCTTGAAGTAAGTAAGCACTGGTGTTCAGCTTGGCTTTTCTTGATGAGAAAACTTAAAGAAATTGAATGAAAGCGGTCTTGGAAGCAATCCTAGAGAAATGTTGCTGGTGTGTCTACAAGTGGAAACTTAACAACTGTCCCATATTGGGTTATTGCATGCTGTGATTTCTGTTGTTAGGTTACTCAGGTTGATATTATCCAACTTCTATCCTGAAGTAGTATATTCTACATTAACTCAGTCTTAGGGCAAAATAACTCTCTTTTGGTCTGGAAATTGAAATTGCTGAAAGAGACTGATTGTAAAGAATGTTTAGTGTAGAAAGGAATATTCATTTCATTGTATATGATTTGTTTTTATCTGTGTGGAAGATGATTATTGAATAAACAAATTGTTGAACAAACCATGTTGATATCTTATCCCATTTAGGAGATTTTACTAGTGTGTTGAAAAGTGCCACCATACAGTATGCCGGTTTGATGTTATACTTGCAAATACCATATGATTCTTTATGTATATCTATCAAATGAAAATTTATTTTTGTTTTGTTTATAGAGTAAGGTACACGAGCAGATAGGCCAAGCATGCAGTGCCCATCCCATCCAATAATGAAAAGATAAATGTTTCCAATATATCTTAGAAAATGGCAATTAATTTTCTGAGAAATAAATACAAGTGAATGTAATAACTCTGAAACAGCAAAATGTATCACCATAGACTTCACACTAATACAATTCTTTTATAGTCCTCTATCATATATATCGTCCCTCTGGGCATGGTGACGAATGTTGACTTTTATTACTGTTGTATATTAATTTTGCATACTGGAGAATATCTTTGGGACGATATTAAACGTAGAAGAGAAGCGATATTGTAATAAATTTTGAAATTTTATCATTTGCCATCCTCAACAAATTAAAAATGTACTATTTTACCTGTCAGAATCACAATGAAAAGTAAATTTGAAAATTGAAAAATTGTTGACATCGATTTTCTCAAAATTAAGTTTTCCTACATATGTAACAATGCTGAAAGTGGAGCGAAATGTAAAATGAAATTGCACAGGAATATTCTTTTAAGAAAGACCACTTACGTGATAGTGGACAGTGAAATAAACCAAATGGTGAAGAAAGTGTCAACAATTTTTTAAGAAGGTATCAAGTTTAAACTCCAGCAGATTTGTGCAGAAATAACCGGTATTGGGCTAGAAATAACATCACAGCCATGATTCCCTCAAAAGTCGTTCTGTATTTCATATAAATATCAAGAATTTGTTTTCAAACTGAAAAGGAAATTTTCAAACTTGAAAAACTGTTGTATTCATCCTTTTATGTATTTTTTTTTCTTCGGCTAATTAAATAGAAACTTTTGAAGATACAACTTAAAGGATTACTTTAGTGGTCAAGTAAATGAAAGTGAATGTTAAAAGAAACAAAATGGTGAAGAAAGCATTCAAAAATCTGATTCTGTTAAGGAGATATTGAAGTTTAAAGCTTTTAAAGCTCTTGTCTTATCTGTGTAGAAATGACTGGTGTAGTAAGTCTACCATGGAAGGTTGATGCCCTCATCCTCACATGCTTAACAATTGTTAAATGTATTTACAAAAATAATAATTTAACTTTTTTGCTACTTAAATATTTTTTCCTCAAACTTTTTTCAGAACTTTCTGGTAAATCATAATTACCCGTACTAATTTCTGTTTTACAACTTTCCTGACATATCAAACGGTTTACAACAAAACAAAATACAAACACAGCACAAGAAAATATGATAAAATACATAAAGACTTTGAGGAATCTGAGGTTGTGATGTCACAAGACTCACAACTAGTCTGATTTTTAGAATGATGCCAAACTTTAAACTTAAATATCTCCTTAATGGAATAAGA
This sequence comes from Chiridota heheva, assembly GCA_020152595.1. Taxonomy (NCBI): domain Eukaryota; kingdom Metazoa; phylum Echinodermata; class Holothuroidea; order Apodida; family Chiridotidae; genus Chiridota; species Chiridota heheva. The sequence continues at coordinate 218,450 of JAIGNY010000356.1, read as the reverse complement.
TTTGTTAATGTTTTTTTTCACCATTTTGTTTCTTTTGAAGTTCTCTTTCATATAAGATGAACTTGCTTGATCCCTGAACTATTCCTTTAAAACTTGAAATACATTTCAGCAACATCTCGTCCTCGACCAACTACTCCAATGCCTTCAAAACCAAAAAAGCTTGCGATGAAGCCCGGAGAATTACTTTTCCTTCCAACAACTCCGAAAGCTACAATACCCCTCTTACCCTTTCTGAATTTAACCAAGCCATCAACGATGCTGGTTGCACCTTCAAGGGCCCAGATAAAATCCCCTACCAGTTCCTGAAACACCTCCCCATCAAGGCCACCACTACCCTACTCACCATCTTCAACAACATTTGGTCCTCACACTCCTTTCCCCCTATCTGGAGGACAGCTATTGTAATCTCCATCCCTAAACCGGGGAAGGATGGTACCGACCCCTCCAGCTACCGCCCCATGGCCCTCACCTGCTGTCTGTGTAAAATTATGGAAAGGATCATAAATCAGAGACTAAACTGGTTGTTTGAGACCAACAGAATCCTGAACTAATCCTTTAAAACATGAAATACATTTTGTAACTTATCTTGATTTTTTTGATTTTCTCAGCTTTAATGGAGAAGATGCAAACTGGTGAAGTTTCTAACGGTCCGTCCATGAATGCGATGAAGGAGGCCCTTATTAACAGCAGACAGCACGAAACCTTCTTACGAATTATTCTGGTTAGTTTGATTTCTTATAGAACTGATAAGAGAGGTCAATGGAGGCAACATTAGCTAAATTGCTTTCAAATCTTTCAAAAATATTAGTTTTTAAATCTCATGCAACAATTTGCTTATTTTATGCAAATTTTGTGATGTATTGATAATACCTGGGTATTTTCTTGTGTAAATCCTTTGTTATTTAAATGTATATCATAATTCTTTGAAGTGGTGCAGCAAGTTCTGATCAAATGTTTTTTAATCTTTGCCGTGCCCCCAAAACAATCCTAGCAACTTTCTCATTATTTTCAGTGACTTTGATTTAGGAAATAAATTGAAATAAATTACATAAAGATTTAGTGCTCTCCGCCCAGTCATACATCAAAAATTTTGTATGAGATAAAAACTGATTAACCATAACTCTAAAGATAAAAGTGCTTTATTCAAAATTCAGTACTAAACAATTTAAACAATTAAATATACAAGCAGATATATGTTATGACAATTATGACAAGACACTCTTATCATACTGTTTGTTGTAGTTAAAGATATGCCTAAGTTATGCTTATTTGATATCAGTATTTATGATTTATGGTAAAAACCTGCAAGACCCTTGAAACTCCCTCACTTACATCTATGAAGGTATTCTTGAAATACTGAAATAGAAGTAATTTTGATAAAACATGGTGAAATTATACCCATGTTCAATAAATTAAGTTGATATAAATCATTACAAGCATCTCTTTAGGGATTAGGTGTGGGATGATTACCAGCAACTCTTTAGGAATTAAGTGTGGGATGATTACCAGCTACTCTTTAGGGATTAGGTGTGGGATGATTATTAACAGATCTGGACAGCATCCACGGTTCTGACTATACTGTTCTGACGATTATAACTGCATGAAAAATGGAAAGAAATTAAAAAAGGAAAAATTAAAGATAATAATAACTGTATATACATATATATATATATATATATATATGTATATATATATATATATATATATATATATATATATATATATATATATATATATATATATATATATATATATATATATATATATATATATATATATATATATTTTATATACAGCACTGTCTCTGATCATCTTAAATTGTTCTCCTTCCTTAAAGCAGTATAGGTGTTTATTAGGGTGAGACCGGCTTTTGTGTTCACTTACCTGACTTGCTTCGAGGCGACGATGACAAGTGAACACACAATTACAATGACGGGGTCGTCGCCTGCGTATTCAGTTATGATAGTAACAATGCTAACACGAAACGCTTCATACGACCCGGATGAGGACACAGGTACAACGTACGGACAGACAACATCGACAACCAAGTCAATGTCCACGGCCTTTGATAACCAGTTGTGGTGCACTGGTTTGTCTACCCAACCCAGGCTTGAAGCCAGGGCCTCGTGGTCTGTAGATATGTATGATAACCGCTACACCACAGTTGGTAGACTCTGAGTTGCTTGAAGCATTGGTGCTATTAATGTTGGCAGTGCACTGCAATCGCTTCTTACTATGGTGATATGTGGAGAACATTTTGGGTCTTTTGTTCAGCAGGTGCAAGGAATTGTGTGTCATAATAGCAAGTTTCTCATCTGTGCAAAGATTACAAAGACCATCTCTATTTTTCTTGGTGTTTGACAATTTGAGGATTGATCATGAAATTAAATAATTCTGTTGTCATCCTTGGAGTAAACTTCAAAAGTTCAGTTTTATTAGCGTGTTTTCTGTGCCTGATAGATTTTGTGTGATTATTATATCTGTACTTAAATTGGTCAGCTGTCATGCCAATGTATGTATGCGTTGAGTTTTATGTGGTGACCTTTTGCAGTAACAAAGCAGTTTCGGTTGAGGGGGCAGCTGTTGGGTTTTCTGCAATTGGATGCGTTGTCATTGGCGTGCTGTGTGGGGGTTGTGAGGATGTAAGGATTTTTGCATTGTGGTATGCTATTACATGTTACATGCTGCTCATGCAGCTGTAGTTGACCTTAGTATAGTTTTGTTAAAAATTGTGTGGAATTTGTGGCCTCTGGGGAAGTGCTGACTTAAAAGGCTAAGAAATGTTTTTCCAATGTTGGTCTTCACAGATCATGCTATTAGGGGGCTTGAATCATATTACATTGCATTTTCTTTTTCTTGTTGTGGATTTTATTTTTGCTCGTGACCCCTGGAAAACCTCATGGAACTCCCAAATTGATATCAAACTCCATGTCATCCAGCCCACCATTCCGATCAAATCCACCATCAACCTTTCTCGTATCGTCAAAGTTCATATTACCCGTCTTAGAATTGGTCACACCCACCTCACTCACTCCCACCTCCTTATTGGCTCCCCCCAACCCCTCTGTAACAATTGCCACTGCACCCTCACAATTCATCACGTTCTCCTTGCCTTCCCCCTGTACAAGCTCCCCAGAGCTTCCCTCGCTCCCCTCAACTCAATTGCTGAGTTCTTCCAAAAAAATCCTCTGGATAAAATTATCTCCTTCCTTCATCATGCTTCCCTCTACAACCATATTTAATTCTCCTCTTCCACCCCCTTCCCCTCTACTTTGTTTTTGTTTCACCCATGCACTTCCTCTCTCGATCACAGCTTTCTGACTTTTTGTTGTTGAATTTCTCTCATTCTCCCCCTGTTTCCTTTCCTTCCTACCTCTAGAATGATCTGACCTCTCAGGCACAACTTGACCCTTGTTGTCGTGGTGCTGTTAAGACCTCATCAAACAAACAAACAAACAAACATTAATTGTATATAGCTGATGATGAATTGAATGTTTGCTCATTGTACGAGAATTCAGATAACCTTTTGTTGACAGCTTTGAATATGTGTTTGATGATGGATGGTGGGTGGTCTGAGCTGGAGTTGATGAAGGTGGGGGTGTCATCTGGTTTTGTGTACGGTCTAGGTTCCATCCTTCATGTAAAGGGTGACGTGCAGATAGTCAACACTATGCAGGTTCATTTTTATAGTGATGTTGAGGCCAAAGCTAATGAAAACGAACTCTTTTCTGGTTCTGTCTGCGATTCTCGCTGAATTGGTTTGAAGTGCTGCAAAACCGTCATGTTTGTACAGACCAATATCATCGCCGTTAAAACGCTGTCTGAGGTGTAATAAGAAAAGGCCCACAAGTGTGGAAACTTCAGCGCAGTCATGACTCCCCATTGTGATGTCAAAGGAGTTAAGAGCTGGCTCATTTGGTCAATGCTTATCCTTCGCTGAATTGGAGCGATTTCCTGGAGTGCATGATTATGCGGGTGTCTTTGTTGGATATCACTGCGTGTTCTTTAGCCCATTATAGTGATCTTACGAGTAACTGCTCCAAAATTGAATGGTAGAAGTTATTTATATCAAAGTTTATGAATGAAGGGCCTTAAACTAGTTGATAACGGATAATGTATTTTTCCATTGGTTGACCTTGATATTTTTTTGTATTTTGTTATTAAATCGGTCCAGTGTGATCTTACTTACTCTTTACCCATTTCGCTTTTGGCGGGGTTGATCATCCTGCAGGATATTTTGTTGGGAAAGTTCTGCTTGTTGTCTTTGATTGAGATAAACGCTGTCTTCTCTTTCATTGGGGAGATTTGGTGCTCCATTTCAAGTTCGGTGGCTATGCTGAACATTTCATTGTTGATTTTGTCGGCCAGGCTCCTGAATAAGCAACAGCAGATGTGGTAAATGTGTGCTCTATAAATGTCCCCCATGTAATTGTGTGATGAATATTACATTCAATTGCAAAAGAGGGAACTATGTAAGATCTATTTACTACATTAATATCATTTCCGTCATGATTTTTCATGGGAAGATTTTTGACACCTTTATTTAGAAGTGAGAAAATATTTATAATTAATTTCAACTCTGATTACCAAATGCCAAAGGGATCAATGATATGGACATACAATTTTGGACCATCATAATAATGCCCGTGGTAACAGTAGGGCAGACATTTGGCCTTCAATTTATTGTGAAAACCAAAATTCTAAATATAAAAAAGTCTTGTTTTATATTAATTCTTTCAAGAACATCCAAAAGAATAGAAATACTTTTGACATTTTGAGGCCAAACAGAGGTGATTGATGTAACTTTTTTCAAGAAAATTCCCAGGATTGATGTGGATTGGACATCTTTCCAAAGATAAATCTATGGATTGATACAGTTTGTATTTGTACTGCTTCCAACTTGGTCTAAGTTATATTTTTTGCCACACCATGACACCAGGCACCTGGGTCTTGAAAGTTAAAGCCAGTTTGAATAGAGGGTGGACAGGTTAAATTTTTAGCACTTTATTTAAAGTATTAGTTTAGGGGTCAAGCAAGTATACCATATATGAAAGAGGAACTCAAAAGAAACAAAATGGTGAAGAAAGCATTGAAATATCTTGTTCAGTTAAGGAGATATGTAAGTTCAAAGTTTGGTATCATTTGTGTAGAAACGACTGAAATCAGACTAGTTGTAATGCCACAGCTTCAGATTCCTCAAAGTCGTTATGTATTCTATCATATTTTGACCTGCAATTTTGTGGCTAACAAATGATGGGATATGTCAAAAAAGTAGTAAAACTGAATCTAGGAAGGGTATTCATAATATACCGCTTCAAGAAAGTTCGAGGAAAAATAATTTAAATAGTGAAAAAAATTAGATAAACTTGCTTTAAAATACATTACCAATTGTTAAGAATGTGAGGATGAAGATACCATCTTTCCATAGTAGACTTACTACATCAGTCATTTCTTCACAGATAAGACAGACCTTTAAACTTGAATATCTCCTTAACGGAATAAGTTTTTTGATCTTTATGTATTCTATCATATTTTGTCCTACAAGTTTGTGGCGTAAAAACCAATGGATATGTCAGGAAAGTTGTAAAACAGAATCTTGTAATGATAATCATGATTTAGCACCTGAAGAAACTTTGAGGAAAAATAATTCATATAGTAAGAAAGTGAAATAAAATTTTATCAGATACATTAACAATGTTAAGATTGTGAGGATGAGGGCACCAATCTGCCATAGTCGACTTCCTACACCAGCAATTTCTACATAGGTCAGACACAGCTTTAAACTTGAATATCTCTTTAACGGAATAAGGTATTGAAGTAATTTCTTCATCATATTTGTGTCTTAAGATAAACTTGCTTGACCCTAGCTGAACTAATCCTTTAAAAGGATTTTGTTGGCTTTTAAATTAAGCTCTGTCGAAAATAAACAATTAAGTACTACACCAAGCCTCCAAGGAAAAAATTTGACCCTGACCTCTTCCTTGATCTTGTCCGTTGAATTTGACACTATGAACATATTAGTCTTCAAGGTTTAGATTTGATATGCATCAGAAAGAGTTAAATTCTGAACAGAAAAGTATTCAAATTATGCCCAATTACGCTTGAGGTATTGCTACCTGTCTAATTATGCTTAAGGTATTGCTACCTGTCAAATTATGCTTGAGGTATTGCTACCTGTCTAATTACACTTGAGGTATTGCTACCTGTCCAATTACGTTTGAGGTATTGCTACCTGTCTTATTACACTTGAGATATTGCTACCTGTCTAATTATGCTTGAGGTATTGCTACCTGTCTAATTACGCTTGAGATATTGCTACCTGTCTAATTACACTTGAGGTATTGCTACCCGTCCAATTACGTTTGAGGTATTGCTACCTGTCTAATTACGCTTGAGATATTGCTACCTGTCTAATTACGCTGGAGGTATTGCTACCTGTCTAATTAAGCTTGAGATATTGCTACCTGTCTAATTACGCTTGAGGTATTGCTACCTGTCCAATTATGTTTGAGGTATTGCTACCTGTCTAATTACGCTTGAGGTATTGCTACCTGTCTAATTACGCTTGAGGTATTGCTACCTGTCCAATTACGTTTGAGGTATTGCTACCTGTCTAATTACGTTTAAGGTATTGCTACCTGTCTAATTATGCTTGAGGTATTGCTACCTGTCTAATTACACTTGAGGTATTGCTACCTGTCCAATTACGTTTGAGGTATTGCTACCTGTCTAATTACGTTTGAGGTATTGCTACCTGTCTAATTACGCTTGAGGTATTGCTACCTGTCTAATTATGCTTGAGGTATTGCTACCTGTCTAATTATGCTTGAGATATTGCTACCTGTCTAATTATGCTTAGAGGTATTGCTACCTGTCCAATTACGCTTGAGGTAATGCTACCTGTCTAATTACGTTTAAGGTATTGCTACCTGTCTAATTATGCTTGAGGTATTGCTACCTGTCTAATTACGTTTGAGGTATTGCTACCTGTCTAATTACGCGTGAGGTATTGCTACCTATCCAATTACGTTTGAGGTATTGCTACCTGTCTAATTACGCTTGAGGTATTGCTACCTGTCCAATTACGTTCAAGGTATTGCTACCTGTCTAATTATGCTTGAGGTATTGCTACCTGTCCAATTACGTTCGAAGTATTGCTACCTGTGTAATTACGCTTGAGGTATTGCTACCTGTCCAATTACGTTCTAGGTATTGCTACCTGTCTAATTACGCTTGAGATATTGCTACCTGTCTAATTACGCTTGAGGTATTGCTACCTGTGTAATTACGCTTGAGGTATTGGTACCTGTCTAATTACGCTTGAAGTATTGCTACCTGTCTAATTACGCTTGAGGTATTGCTACCTGTCTAATTACGCTTGAGATATTGCTACGTACCAGTCTAATTACGCTTGAGATATTGCTACCTGTCTAATTACGTTTGAGGTATTGCTACCTGTCTAATTACGCTTTAGATATTGCTACCTGTCTAATTACGCTTTAGATATTGCTACCTGTCCAATTACGTTCTAGGTATTGCTACCTGTCTAATTACGCTTTAGATATTGCTACCTGTCTAATTATGCTTGAGGTATTGCTACGTACCAGTCTAATTACGCTTGAGATATTGCTACCTGTCTAATTATGCTTGAGGTATTGCTACGTACCAGTCTAATTACGCTTGAGATATTGCTACCTGTCTAATTATGCTTGAGGTATTGCTACCTGTCCAATTACGTTCGAGGTATTGCTACCTGTGTAATTACGCTTGAGGTATTGCTACCTGTCCAATTACGTTCTAGGTATTGCTACCTGTCTAATTACGCTTGAGATATTGCTACCTGTCTAATTATGCTTGAGGTATTGCTACGTACCAGTCTAATTACGCTTGAGATATTGCTACCTGTCTAATTATGCTTGAGGTATTGCTACCTGTCCAATTCGTTCGAGGTATTGCTACCTGTGTAATTACGCTTGAGGTATTGCTACCTGTCCAATTACGTTCTAGGTATTGCTACCTGTCTAATTACGCTTGAGATATTGCTACCTGTCTAATTACGCTTGAGATATTGCTACCTGTCTAATTACGCTTGAGGTATTGCTACCTGTGTAATTACGCTTGAGGTATTGGTACCTGTCTAATTACGCTTGAAGTATTGCTACCTGTCTAATTACGCTTGAGGTATTGCTACCTGTCTAATTACGCTTGAGATATTGCTACGTACCAGTCTAATTACGCTTGAGATATTGCTACCTGTCTAATTATGCTTGAGGTATTGCTACCTGTCTAATTACGTTCGAGGTATTGCTACCTGTCTAATTACCTTTGAGGTATTGCTACCTGTCTAATTACGTTTGAGGTATTGCTACCTGTCTAATTACGCTTTAGATATTGCTACCTGTCTAATTATGCTTGAGGTATTGCTACCTGTCTAATTATGCTTGAGGTATTGCTACCTGTCTAATTACGTTCGAGGTATTGCTGCCTGTGTAATTACGCTGGAGGTATTGGTACCTGTCTAATTACGTTTGAGGTATTGCTACCTGTCTAATTACGCTTGAGATATTGCTACCTGTCTAATTATGCTTGAGGTATTGCTACCTGTCTAATTATGCTTAAGGTATTGCTACCTGTCTAATTACGTTCGAGGTATTGCTACCTGTCTAATTACGTTCGAGGTATTGCTACCTGTGTAATTACGTTTGAGGTATTGCTACCTGTTTAATTACGTTTGAGATATTGCTACCTGTCTAATTATACTTGAGGTATTGCTACCTGTCTAATTATGCTTGAGGTATTGCTACCTGTCTAATTACGCTTGAGGTATTGCTACCTGTGTAATTACGCTTGAGGTATTGGTACCTGTCTAATTACGCTTGAAGTATTGCTACCTGTCTAATTACGCTTGAGGTATTGCTACCTGTCTAATTACGCTTGAGATATTGCTACCTGTCTAATTACGCTTGAGGTATTGCTACCTGTCTAATTACGCTTGAGGTAATGCTACCTGTCTAATTATGCTTGAGGTATTGCTACCTGTCTAATTATGTTCGAGGTATTGCTACCTGTCTAATTACCTTTGAGGTATTGCTACCTGTCTAATTACGTTCGAGGTATTGCTACCTGTCTAATTACCTTTGAGGTATTGCTACCTGTCTAATTACGTTTGAGGTATTGCTACCTGTCTAATTACGCTTTAGATATTGCTACCTGTCTAATTATGCTTGAGGTATTGCTACCTGTCTAATTATGCTTGAGGTATTGTTACCTGTCTAATTACGTTCGAGGTATTGTTACCTGTCTAATTACGTTCGAGGTATTGCTACCTGTGTAATTACGCTTAAGGTATTGGTACCTGTCTAATTACGTTTGAGGTATTGCTACCTGTCTAATTACGCTTGAGATATTGCTACCTGTCTAATTATGCTTGAGGTATTGCTACCTGTTTAATTATGCTTGAGGTATTGCTACCTGTCTAATTACGTTCGAGGTATTGCTACCTGTCTAATTACGTTCGAGGTATTGCTACCTGTCTAATTACGTTTGAGGTATTGCTACCTGTATAATTACGTTTGAGGTATTGCTACCTGTCTAATTACGCTTGAGATATTGCTACCTGTCTAATTATGCTTGAGGTATTGCTACCTGTCTAATTATGCTTGAGGTATTGCTACCTGTCTAATTACGCTTGAGGTATTGCTACCTGTGTAATTACGCTTGAGGTATTGGTACCTGTCTAATTACGCTTGAAGTATTGCTACCTGTCTAATTATGCTTGAGGTATTGCTACCTGTCTAATTACGCTTGAGGTATTGCTACCCATCTATAGATCTTTAAAGCTTTTAGAAAAAAAACCCATTATGATCAATAAATCCAATCATTGTTTCATTGCCGTACACTTGAAATGGGATACATCTTTTCTTCAATATTGATTGATTGATTTATTTATTAACAGAATGATGTCATCAGCTGTGCTCAACAAGTGGAGATGCTGGAGACTCAGCTAGCATCAAGATTAGAGCAATTGCAAGCTACTGTACAATCTAAAACGGCTGTTCCAACAGCGCAAGTTTATGTGAGTGTTACCTGCATCAGTGGAATTTTGTGTCCAATATGAAATGATTCATTCTAATGATTATCAGTTTTTTGGAATAATTTTCTTCCCTAACTTTGTGAACTTAAGAAATAATTCCTTTCATGTATATACATTTAAACGAGGTAAAAAAAGAGGGGATGAGTTGCTGTGATGGATATTTTTGAGTATTCAGTTAAATTTCACTCAGATCAAGTTTTTGGACCCTTCCCATTTGAAGAATTTTGATTTATTTGGTTTCCTTGGTATATAGCTCATTATATTGATAAACAGGTGAAATAATTCTTTCTTTCGTTTTTCCTTTTGTGTCTGGACAAAAATTGGGGGCCATTGATACTGTGGTATATAAATATTCCACCCCTGTTGATGAAATAAAACATATAAACATAAAACACTAAGAATAATATAGTGCATTTGCTACGATGCAGCGTTCGAAAAATCGCCTGTCCAGACGCCCGTAGCAATTAATATTCATGTCCGGGTAAGTTGATTTACAAGTTAATATGCCCGCCAGGCAACCATAAATTGATCTAAACTAATAGAGTGAAATTCTCTTTAAAAACTTAATTCATTACACAGATTATACTTACTACAATATAACTCATGGAAATGCCCAGAAAATTACTTCAGACTTATATTCCATTTACTTGGAAGCCAAAATATTTTGTTATGTTACAAAATGATCTTAAACCTCGCCATAACAACATCATACACGCACCCATACATAAGATGTAAACATATACCGCACACACACAAAATATATAATGTACAGATATATGATCCAGGCCACCGAAGCTGGTTGAATATGTGCGCAATGCATGCTGTTTTGCTAGCAAGGCTTGCTCCTTTCAACCAATCATATCTCGCATAAAAAATCTCATTCATATTTAAATCCAGTCACTGTTTATTGCCAAGGACTGTTCTGCTGTGTTAATGCACTTCACGCAATTGGTCTAATACCTGTTCCATGTACACATACAGTATCGTACAGGGCATACCGTACACTGTATATTCTGTACTGTTACATGGCAAACTTGACCTGCCTTTACCATGCCACTTGTTCACGCAAAAGTGTATTGAACTTTCGTGTTTCTTTTTTGATTTGATGAAGTTGTTATTGCTTTAAATTTGTAGAGGATATATGGATTACATTTTCCACTGTTTTTTGGTAAGTGTAAGAGTCTTATTATTTATACAGCATTCTCAGTAAATATTGCCTTAAGATATATTTTACCATAACGTGCTTTGCCTCATCTAATATTATTGTGATTATTGTCGGACAAGTGGATTTTGCTTCTGGGCAAGCATTTCTGCAGATGTGTCTGCCCGACGGGCAATGGAATTTTTGGGCAATTTGTGGAATGCTGCTACGATGGTTGGTAACATGAAATTAATATGCCAATATTGGTAATCTTGGGAGCAACTACAAGTTCTGCAAACCTGCCATGACATCAAGCAAGGAGCTAACAACAGTATTTGTGATAATGACCATGACAAAGTAAGTTAATGTGAATGGCATTCTATCTTTAAGCCATTCTCATCAATCCATCATCCCCAGAGCTTCCCTCAACCCCTTCAACTCCATCACGAAGCTCTTCTGCACTAGCCCACCTCCCCCCCTTCCCCTTCCCCCCCCTCCTGCTCTGCTTGGACATTGCATCAATTACTACAACAACATCTGACTCCCTTCTGTCCCTTCTTAACCCCTGCTCACCTTACTATCTCATCTCTTCCTTTTCTCTCCTCTGATCTCTCTAGCACAACTTGTCCATTGATCGTGCCATTGCACCCCACTAACCAATCCTTGTTACATAACTCATGCTCACCTTACTATCATTTCTCTGCCTTTTCTCTCCTCTGATCTCTCTGGCACAACTTGTCCATCAATCGCTGTCGTGGTGCCGTTACACCCCACTAACCAATCCTTGTTACATAACTCATAATTCAAAATTTCAAAATGTAAACACCACACACTAAGAATGATATAGTAAATTTGATATGATAGTTGGTAACGCTACTTTTGACACTTTTCCATTCTTTCTTTCCAGCCCCAGTTCATCAACCTCTCTCACATCTGGAGTGGGTTTCAGGACGAGATGGTTCTTTTGAGTGTTCTCAGTAACATTCTAGCCAGCTTGGATCCTTACACAAGGGTACGTATGTTTAAAGGAGCTTTGAAGGATTCATATTTCAAAAGCCTTTCCAATGCTAAGAGGACTTACTATATGTTTTATCTTTGGAGGGGAAAAAAAGGAAGCTTTTCGAATCCTAACCGGATTCCTCTTCAGCTTTTAAACTTTTCCTGAATGACTTCTTCTCTTGCTAAAACTCAAGTGTTAAAAGCAGTTTTCTGGACTGCTCTCAAACAATTTTACCAAAAGGGACTGTATGGGTGCAAGAAAGAAGGGCAGTGTCAACAACTTGTGACTCTTCTCAGTTTTGATAAGTTTGACTAAGGATGCAAGAAAGAGGGCAGTATTAACAATTTGTGAATTTTCTCAGTTTTGATAAGTCTGACTAAGGATGCAAGAAAGGGGGCAGTATCAACAATTTGTGAATTTTCTCAGTTGTGATAAGTTGAGGATGCAAGAAAGGGGGCAGTATCAACAATTTGTGAATTTTATTAGTTGTGATAAGTCTGACTGTGAGGATGCATGAAAGTGGGTGGGTGCTTTACAACTGGAGTATTACCATGCATATTGGTCCTGAGTTTCCTGGTGGGTGGGTGCTTCACAACTGGAGTATTACCATGCATGTTGGTCCTGAGTTTCCCAGTGGGTAGGTGCTTCACAACTGAAGTATTACCATGCATATTGGTCCTGAGTTTCCTGGTGGGTGGGTGCTTCACAACTGGAGTATTATCATGCATATTGGTCCTGAGTTTCCTGGTGGGTGGGTGCTTCACAACTGGAGTATTACCATGCATATTGGTCCTGAGTTTCCAAGTGGGTAGGTGCTTCACAACTGGAGTATTACCATGCATGTTGGTCCTGAGTTTCCCAGTGGGTAGGTGCTTCACAACTGGAGTATTACCATGCATGTTGGTCCTGAGTTTCCCAGAGGGTAGGTGCTTCACAACTGAAGTATTACCATGCATATTGGTCCTGACTTTCCTGGTGGGTGGGTGCTTCACAACTGGAGTATTACCATGCATATTGGTCCTGAGTTTCTCAGTGGGTAGGTGCTTCACAACTGGAGTATTACCATGCATATTGGTCCTGAGTTTCCCGGTGGGTGGGTGGTTCACAACTGGAGTATTATCATGCATATTGGTCCTGAGTTTCCCCAGTGGGTAGGTGCTTCACAACTGGAGTATTACCATGCATATTGGTCCTGAGTTTCCTAGTGGGTGGGTGCTTCACAACTGGAGTATTACCATGCATATTGGTCCTGAGTTTCCCAGTGGGTGAGTGCTTCACAACTGGAGTATTACCATGCATATTAGTCCTGAGTTTCCCAGTGGGTAGGTGCTTCACAACTGGAATATTATCATGCATATTGGTCCTGAGTTTCCTGGTGGGTGGGTGCTTCACAACTGGAGTATTACCATGCATATTAGTCCTGAGTTTCCCAGTGGGTGAGTGCTTCACAACTGGAGTATTACCATGCATATTGGTCCTGAGTTTCCCAGTGGGTAGGTGCTTCACAACTGGAATATTATCATGCATATTGGTCCTGAGTTTCCTGGTGGATGCTTCACAACTGGATTATTACCATGAATATTGGTCCTGAGTTTCCTGGTGGGTGGGTGCTTCACAACTGGAGTATTAACCTTAGCTGTTATTATAAACTCAATCTACTTACCTACCATGCATATTTTTAGTGATAAAGGAAGGAGCTGTAACTACTGCTTAGGAACTGGTGTTGAATTACAGTTGACAAAAATGTTGGTAAAAACTTGTAAGTTACTTTGATTTTTAGCTCAACTATTCGAAGAATAGTAGAGCTATTCTACTACCCCCAGCGTCGGCGTCATCGGCGTCCAGTAAAGTTTTGGTTAAAGCTTTCATAACTTAAGTTATAAATGGTGTACACTTATGTGACTTGGCATAGGGATAGAGGACATGGGGACTGTTCAAATGAGAATGAATGGGGGGTTGTGTGTGCATACTAATTAGCTTATTTGCATAACAATGAAAATATTTATCAGCTTAAAGTTTTGGTTAAAGTTTTTGGTTAAAGTTTTCATAACTTATGAATGGTGTACATTCATGTGACTTGGCATAGGGGTAGAGGGCATGAATACTGTTCAAATGAGCATGAATGGGGGTTGTTTGTGCATACTAATTAGCTTATTTGCATAACAATGAAAATATTTGTATCTATGATATCTCTTAAATTAAAGTGGGAGTGGGGATTTTGTTTGCACAAATGATCATATATGCATTGTCTACACTTAATGTTGAGGTGAAGTGTGCATATTAGTTAGGTTATTTGCATAACAATAGACTTTCATACAAAATGTTTAACATTCATGACCGCATAATGTCAGTTATAAATGATGTACATTCATGTAACTTGGTACAAGGGTAGAGTACATGGGTACTGTTCAAATAACAGTGATTGGGGCTTGTGTGTGCATACTAATTAGCTTATTTGCATAACAATGAAAATATTTGTATCTATGATAGCTCTTAGATTAAAGTGGGAGTGGGGATTTTTTTTGCACAAATGACCATATATGTGAAGATCATTGTCTACACTAAATGGTGAAGTGTAGTGTGCATATTAAGTAGGCTATTTGCATAACAATAGACATGCATACAAAATATTTAACCTGAGATAATAACTTGCTATTTGGTTCCTTGGTAGTGGGCATTGGTACTGTTCAGTTGAGCATGTTCGGGGGATTGTGTGTGCATAATGATTAGCCTATTTGCATAGCAATGAAAACATTTGTATATGTGGTATCTCTTGAATTAAAATGGGTATGATGATTTTGCTAAAACAAATGATCATACAGTATATGTGAAGAGCATTGTTCACACTTAATAGTGAGGTATTATTATTAGTTAATATTATTATTAAATTATGTTTATATAGCACTTATTCTAAAAGAAAGCTCTAATTGCTTTACAAGAGCATACAAAAATGAGAAGTTAAGTACTTATCAATACATAAAAGAAACAAAAATAAAAATGATTTAACACCTAAAACCTCCATAATAGGTAAAAGCTCAAATATCAGCAGTATATGAATAAAAGAAATAATTAAGTTTTAAACTTTCAGTACAGATAGATGAATAAGATAAAACAGTTAATAAAAAAGGGGGTAAAAACTACCAATCTTAAACACAAAACACTAAGAGAAATGAAAAAGTTATAAAACAATTAAAATGCATGAAAAGGTGAAACCTGGGGTGAAAAAAATGATAATAATAATGTTTAAAAGTTAAAATAAGTCACTGAAATACTGTTTAAAAAAAAATGCGTTTTCAAATCATGTTTAAAAGACTTTTACTAAGTGATGGAGCATTTCTTATACATTAAGGGAGGGTATTCCATTCCTTGGGGGCATAGTGTGCATTTGCCTCAATATGTTTGACCTGAAATTAAAAATATATGGCTTATGACTTACTAACTTCACAGTTCTAGTTTTGTTATGATATTGACATTCCTGATATGAATAGCAATCAAAATGTTTGTCTTGCCATGAATAAAGTAGCAAATAAAAGTTTCCTTGCTTCTAAAGAATGTTAAATTAGGGGTTTGAGAAATATAAACAATACGCAGAATGTGGGGTAGAAAATGACATGATGATAAAGTTGCTGTAGGAAGTACAATGAGGTCATGTGGGACAGGATGGAATTGTATGTAGGGCAGGATGTGTTGGGTTGTTGGTCAGGATGTGTTGGCATGTTAGAAAGGGAGGGTTGGCATGTGGAACAGGGTGGGTTGACATGTGGGACAGGGTGGAATGGCAAATGGTGGGATGTCATCTGGATTTTAGTTGTAATGTCATATGGGTCATGCAAGTGGTGGAATGACATACAGTATCTGGATTTCAGGTGTGATTGCATGGAGTATAGACATGGGATGACATTTGTGACAGGTTGGGATGGAATGTGGGACAGTCTGAAATATGATATTAGCGGTGAGAAAATTTGTATCGTTTCCAATGTCTAGTTTGTCATATGTTAAGCAATATTGTTTCACATCATTTTGCTTGAATGTTATTGTACATTTTTCATGCTGCTAGACTTTGCTTGACACACATATTTTCTAAAATTGGAAATTGTATTACAATCCAGAAAGTAGTTCTGGGAATGTGTAGGGGTTGGAGGAGAGTACAGGTTGGAAAGGGAGCTTAATGACATTCTTTCATTGACATTGGCAAGTCAGGGTCTTTCCTTTCTTTGTTATTCAATTGATAGAACTAAAAGAGGTGTTGTAGTTATAAAGACTGCTAGGGTTTACATGTTTTCTGAGTTACTGGAGCTTTTTTTGTCTTAAAATATCTCAGAAAACTCAAAGATATTTTAAAACTTGTAGTGCAAATGAAAATGTAAGTGCATTTTCATAGCTCAAGTAATTTGAAATCATCTGCCCCTGCTACCCTATTTCTGTATATACTTCCCTCTATAAGCCTATTCTCTATACCAGCTTAGAATAGTTGAGCATGCTGTCCTTTTAAAGGTTTTTAGTGTGTTTTATTTTCAGGGTCACAGAGATTTGTTTTCAGATGAAGTGATTGGACCTTACTTAGAAGGAACAAATATAAGATCAGATGAAGATCGCATCCGTGAGGTAAGGGTTTTACCATCTTGTTTACAATTGAGACAAGCTCCTAATGGGTTCTTGAAGGTACATATAGCAATGAAAGCAGTGGTTGAAAGGATATTAAAATTGGAGCACATCAAGCAATATCTTTCCTTAGGATAAATGGTCCTTCAATCATTCACAGTTATTGCACACATTACATCAGGCACAAATATTTTGATCACCAGTTTGCAAACAAATTTCTCCCACTAAGACACAGATGAGTGATTTCAATCACAAAAGTGCCCTGATTACCCTTCACTGGCTTCTGTAAGACACAAATATACATGTATATAATTTGTATACACACAAATAACCTTGGGTTACTTGACTGTGGTTGCATGGGGTTGGCAGATAAGTAATCATTTTTTGGAATGGAAACACATTACACTGAATGGAAAGTCGGGTTGGTAATTGTCATACATGAGTTCAGGATTAACACAGGTGCCGGGTGGGTGCAGGTAGGCTTAAAGAAACTCTTGGACATGAGATCAGTTTTTCAATTTTGCAAATAGCACTTTTAATTTTTGGGTTTTAGCTGATCAAAGTTTGATCAGTTTGTAATTCACGTAAAATTTGTGATGTCTGACCAGGCGGACAGGTCAAATGCTTTTTGTTAAACTCTTTAAATTTCTTTCCGAAATCTCAATCACTGAAAATGATGGGAAAGTCTATTCCTGCTAGAAATTTATTGTACAGAATTACTGCATCGCTTACAAGAATTATGATAGACATTTAAAAAAGGAAGGATTTACAAATTAAAGTACCAGGTTGACCTGTAAAACATCACAAAATTTGCATAGAATATGCAACTTGATGAATGAAGATTTAAAAATGATGCAAACTGGTCAGTGTTTATGATGGTTTTAAATGAATTTAAAACAATTTAACTAATCTTGCATCTACACCTCCATATGCTGTTTAAAGAAGCAAAACCAAGAAAATATGCTATAAACCATGAAAATAGGCTACAAACCATGAAAACAGGCTATAAACCATGAAAATAGGCTATAAACCATGAAAACAGGCTATAAATTTTGAAAATAGGCTATAAACCATGAAAATAGGCTATAAACCATGAAAACAGGCTATAAACCATGAAAACAGGCTATAAACCATGAAAATAGGCTATAAACCATAAAACAGGCTATAAATCATGAAAATAGGCTATAAACCACGAAAATAGGCTATAAACCATAGAAATAGGCTATAAACCATGAAAATTGTTTAAAAATTGACCGACCATTTTATAGCATTTTCAATTTTAGAGCCTTATTATAATAAATCATGAACATTTTATTGTAATTGTAATTTTGTGACATCACAGCAAGAAAACGTATGAGACTCTTTATCTCAATGTATTAGGTTTCAATTCTTCTTCATCGTCCTTTGGATGGGAGCAGCTGAATATGAGATTTTAAAGTTCCATCATATCCTCCAACAAAATTTAGCAGGAGAAGAAAGTCAATTAATTTTCAGAATTTATCATAGAGACATTCATCCTTGGTCAGAAATTGAAATTTGATCATAAAATTTAATAAAATTCATGCATTGTTTTATTCTTTACTATTCCTTTCTTGCAGACGAGTGGTGCAGATCATAGAGTGAACCCCAAAGACTTTAAGAATTTGGACTGGCTGTTTCCAGAGACCACCAAGAATTTTGAACGTCTTCCGCTCCAGTATAGGGTAAGAATTGAAAGAATTAATATGTGGTGATGCCTGTGGGCATAAAGGTCTATGGACCACAGGGTCATAATTCCTGAAAGGGACAGGGAGGACTTGTCCCCCTCTCCCTTTCCACTTTCAGGCAGAATTTAAACCACCCCTACTTGTAGAGGACAAGTATGGCCCCATGTCCCCTCACTGTTGGAGGAGAATTATGGCCCTGATGGACATGTAGCAATTTCTATGAATTAATTGCTACTTGCATAACTCAATAGATTTTAAAGCAATTTAGCTATGTTGCTTCTATACGTCCATATACCTTCTACCTTCAATTGCATGGCCTCTCAGTATTCCTGTAGTCTAGTAAATTTGCTATCATTGTGCGTGTTATACGTATATACCATTAATACATGTGTATGCACATTGGGCCGGCTCAGATGTATAAATCTAGAAAAGACGGTACTCAGTGTATTGTGAATGCTTGTGTCGTGACTAAAATATCTAATAGTATTATCTGGATTAATAGGATGTAAAAGGGGGTTCTGGCGCACTTATTATAACGCTTTTATCAGTTTTTCACCTTAAAACAAGTTGGGAATAATTACCGTTTTTTTTACCCTAAAAGGAGCTGGGGGTTCTGGCCCACCCCGATGCACCCCATATCTTGAAAATATATGACATAATTTGTTTTCTTCTTCTCATTTTACATTTTTTAACAAAACTCCTGTGGGCCTGTGGGAGAAAGGCAGGAGCCACTCTTAACTTCTCAACTTTAACCTCTGTCCGCTCCTGCCTTTTTTAATTCACATTTCCTATTACATATCTTATTCATCTTATATTAAGGTGCACCTATATATACCACTCTCTAGCCTTCTAAGTAACCTTTGCCACGTGGGATCAACAGTCCAACATGTCACCTTTGACCATCAGATGCATTTAGCAGCCTCCTCGATTCTCTCTGCTCTGAATCCTTCAACCTCTCCCCTCTCCGTGCCGCTGCTGAGATCTCGCTAATACACGCTGTGCATGAATGAAGCCATCATCCATTCTGCGGCAATTACTGTTTTA
The DNA here is from genome assembly GCA_020152595.1 of Chiridota heheva. NCBI lineage: Eukaryota > Metazoa > Echinodermata > Holothuroidea > Apodida > Chiridotidae > Chiridota > Chiridota heheva. The sequence goes on along the minus strand of JAIGNY010000356.1, from coordinate 198,864 downwards.
AAATGTATAATGTACTATTGAGGTGGTCGGTTGGACGTAACCGTGTACGGGCTCAGTACGATTTTGCCAAGTTAGAGGGGAAACTTTATTATTACAGTCAATGGGATATCTTTTATGAATACTTTTGTGTCACCTCAGCCAGTGGGCAAAAATTAATGGTACTCATATATGTTGGAAACTATTACCTAATACACAACATATATCAAGAAAAATAAATTCTGTCCAGTATTTGTTAAAAAATGACAAAAAATAGGTTTTCCTCCCATTGACTGCAATGATAACTGACTGTTTGTTTTCCCCTTTGATTGAAGTTCGAGATTGTCAAAAAAGCATTGTTACGTCGCCGTGTACTACAACATTCCCGGATGTCCCACCTCCTCAATTACACAATACTAATATTAGCAGTGTACAAATTCATGGTTATTAGAAACTTCATTACAATTGCCTTCCAGTATTTTCGTATTTAAAAATTGTTGATTTTGCATACCTAATTGTTTAGTGAATTTTTGTACCCAAATATTTACCTAATTTTTAAATTAAATCTTAAAAGGGTATTTTTGATCCCTACCGTATTTTCTCTAATAAACGCCCCCTCTAATAAACGCCCCGTCATTTTCATACTTTCAGGATGTAACAACGTAATATTTAACTTTGTGACTTGAAAAGGCTGTAAATTTGCAAAATATGCAAAGTATATTCCATTAATAATCCATGCACAATAATGCTAAAAACACAAAAATCGCTTGAAGAAACTAATATCATAGGCCTAAAAAAAATTGCCGTTCTTTTGTAAGTTACATTTTTTTTCTTCATACTTTACCCTCGAATAAACGCCCCCCTGTTTTCCAAATGCAACGCCCCAGGGGCGTTTATTAGAGAAAATACGGTATTTGCATATAAAATATATTTTTGACCTTTGCAATCAAACAATGAATATTCACTTGTAATTGACATAACTCAACAAATGAACATGATATATTTACACTTACTCCCGCCTGACCTCTATTTCACTTGTCTGGCTTTTCAAATCAACTGGTAACTTCGGCCTGCTTACAGCTCACACATCAAAATGAAATTTTTCTTTCATTTTTTTTGGATAAAGTCCTAGGCTCTATGACTAATTGTGTGTGTAGCAGAATGAAAATGGAAATTTTTATGTGTGAATGATTTGATGGTGTGCAGCAGTAATTCTGTTTCATTTTTAAGTCTTTTTATTAAGTTATTTAATACTAATATCCTTAAGGCCGAGGGCTAAAGTAGTGGGTGATTCTCTCACAACCCAGGGCTTGGTGTCGAGGGGTGGTGATAGGGAAAATTGATTCATTCGCATGTTATATACAGTATAATGTGGTGTTCACTTCTCAATAGATTCATACCGTGTCGAAATGTCTTGCTGTCATATAGTGCTTCTTTGTACTGCTGATGTCATATATATTTGTTTACAACATACTTTTTAACGTCTTTTGCTTTTCAGATCTCGCCTCCATCTTCCTTTAGGATAGAATACAATTTGGGTCAAAGTCCTATATACTCACTAATGGGTACTCCGGCACATTCGTCTTTCATTTTGCCAAGCACCTTTTTGTTTGTGGTGCTGTGGAGCGAGTAATCTGTCGGATAGTCACTCGTGTCATAGAGGTGTGACTTAGTACTCAGCCTCAGCATACACATCCTTGGTTTGGATTTCTGTATAGAGAAGATTGCACTGCTCCCCATATTGCTCGTTCAGGTTGTAATAAAAGTCATATCTAAGATGCTTGCTAAGGTCCAGGTCACACATCCCAATGTAGACTGGTCAGTTAAGCATCAGCCGACGCTTATGTATGTGCAGGGCAGCTAAATTGTTATCAAATATCTCATGCCTTGCAAATGTGGGGCTGGCTATCCACCGTCGAAGCTTGTCTTCTTCAGAGGCCCACACGAGTTTGCCTCTTCATGCCTGTGCAAATTTTCCATAGTCTTACCAAAGACGCTATTGTTCTTCACTTTGTAGAGGTCCTTCTCAAAGCTGGTCTTGGCCTTCTTGCAGACTTCTGTATTCATGCTGATGTAGAGCTCCATCCATTTGCTTTGATTAAACAGAATTGCACGATGTATTTTCGTCAGCTTCATACCTAGAGAGAGGTAGAGTTGTAAATTGTGGTAGTGCACAACATAGCGCTTTTTGTCACCGAGATTGGGAACCAACTTTTCAACCTCAGTTGAAGAGTTTAAAAGCCCTTGCTGGTAACCTGACAACCACTCCTGCACCTTCATGCATTCCGGTGCGAGTGAATATACATTGTGGACGTCGTGTAGCTCTTGAGGATACTCAAGGTCCACCTCGAGTATGTAACCCTTTTCTGCATCGAGTGAAAGCGTATCCAGCAAGGACACCTCATCCACCCATTCGAATCCACCAGTGGGTAGTGCTTGACTAATCACCCAACCATACAGGTTATTTGCGTCTGCTAAGATGTAGAAATCTTAGCCTCTTCTATGCTTTTAGAGCCCTCACCAACACCCAGAACCCTGTTTACAATCTCATTAGATACCCCAATTTCTCCACCCTCTTTGATAGGACTAAAACCCTATCCCCTCTCTTCAGCTTACGCATCAAATCAGACCTTCTCCATCTCGGCATCAATCTCACCACTCTCAGCACTTTCTCCTGGCCCACTTTTCCTCCCTGGGCCACCCCCCTCCCTGCTGTTTACCTGGACCTCTCCACTCATCACAAAACCCAAACCCACCCTAACCTCTTCATCAACCTCCACAACCAAATCAACGACCAATTCTCAAACTACACCTCCATCTATACTGATGGCTTCAAGAAAGGCGACAAGACAGCTGCTGCTACTGTCATCCAAGACATCACCCTCAGTAGCAGGCTTCCTGACTCATCCATCTTCTTGGCCAAGGCCAAGGCCATCCTCGTGGCCCTCAACTTTATTGAATACTCTCCGCTCAGCCACTTTGCCATCTTCTCTGACTCCAAGGCTGTCTTTACTTCATTACTCAATGTTAAATGGGATAACCCCACATCTCACCTCATCCTCCGTAAAGTCCTCTCGCCCCCCCTCCGTAAACGCCTCTCGCCCCCCTTTGTAGGAAACATATTCTTTTCTTTTGGATACCCAGCCATGTCGGCAGCCCTGGCAATGACAGGGCTCACGCAGCACCTTTCCCCGTACCCCTTTCCTCAAAATCCTTTCTGACATCAAACCGCTTATCACTTCCCTTGTTCGTGGCTGCTGGCAAACCTCATGGGACTCTCAAATTGGTAACAAACTCCACGTCATCCAGCCCACCATTCAGATCAAACCCACTATCCACAACCTATTCCGTGTCGACAACGTCCACATTACTCACCTTAGAATAGGTCACACTCACCTCACTTACTATTACCTCCTTACTGACTCCCCCTCCACCCCTTTGTAAGAATTGCCATTGCACCCTCACAGTCCATCACATTCTCCTTGCTTACCCCTGTACAACCCTCCAGAGCTTCCCTCGCTGCCCACAACTCAGTTGCCGAGCTCTTCCCAAAAAAAAACCTCCTGGTAAAATTATCTCCTTCCTTCCTTCATCATGCTTAGTCCTCCTTCCCCACCCCTTTTCTCTCTACATTATTTTTCCACCCATACACTTCCTTTCTCGATCCCAGTTTTCTGGCTTTTAGTTCTCGTCTTATTCTCAATCTCCCCCTGTTTACTCTCCTTCCTACCTCTCGAATGGTCTAACCCTTTAGGCACAATTTGACCCTTGCTCTTGTGGTACCGTTAAACTCTCATCAAACAAACAAACAAACAAACAAACTAGGTAGAGAATATGATGGTTAGGCTTGAAAGGGTCATGACCTGAGATGTAGGGGTTGTTGGCTTTAGCATATCACTTGATACCATCAACTCCTTTAGATTTCAATCTGGGTCAAGATTTGTACATGATTCCTAGCAATATGCTTTTGCAAATAGATACCCAAATTGGCTACAACAATAATATTATGGTTACTAAAGACCTTGCTATTGGTAATATAAATTTGATAATATAAATTCTATCACATCCCCAGAACCTCCAGTTCTTGATTTGTGGGTAGAATATGGCAGCCTGACAGATTCCATGGATACAGGAATGGGTATTGATACTTGAAGCTAAATAAATAGAAATATGGTTTGTTGTCATCAGTTCTTTAATTCTGGGGGTTATATACAAAAAATTGTATTATTTTTATTTTGTAATAATAATAAATAAAAAAATAAAAATATTATTGTTATTCTTTTTAAACAAATCTTTTTCTGTCATAAATTTTCAAGATAGGGTGGGCCAGAACCCCTCGCTCATTTTAGGTGAAAAAATGGGAATCAGACGGCAAAAATAGGCCTTTGATGCTTGCCGCTAGATGAAGACCCTGAAAATACCAGATGAAGATGCCAGAACTACTTTTCTTTCACTTTGATACCTCATGCAATTGGGACATATGCAACACATAAGAACATTTTCTAACTACCTCATCTGGTGTCATTCTGTTTATTTTTCAGGGCTACTGCGGTTGGGCTTTAGTGAAGTTTGACCGTCTACTGTATCCTGGCAATCCTGAGATCGGCGTGCTACGTTACATGGATCGTTATTACGTCTTTTCGTCCAAGCAGGCTGCATATGATTTTGCCAGCAATCCAGAGAGGTGTGCAAATTATTATTTGTTGTACATAATTAAGTTTTTCAGTTTCATGAGTATCACAAGAAGATATTTTAAAGGTCCACCACCACCCAGAAAAGTATTTTGAAAGTTCATGACCACCCAAGAATTATTTTGAAGGTGCAAGAGCATCTCAAAAAACTTTTAAGGTCCATGAGCATCCAAGAAAGTAGGGCTTTTATTGAAATTCCACAAGCACCCAACAAATATTCTGAAATCAACAAGCATCCATAAGTATGTTGAAATTCTACAAGCACCCAACAAATATTTTGAAGGTCCATGAGCACCCAAAAATAGATTTTGAAGGTCCATGAGGACCCAAAAAAGTATCTTGAAATTCACAAGCTTCCATAAGTATGTTATGTAAAATCCACAAGCACCCAAGAAAATATTTTGATTATCCATGATCACCCAAAAATATATTTCAAAGGTCCATGAGTACCCAAAATGACAAGTATTTTGAAGCTGCATTAGCAACCAACAAGTATTTTGAGGGTCCATCAGCACCTAAAGAAGTATTTTGAGGGTCCATCAGCACCCAACAGCATATTTTGAAGGTCCAGAAGCACCCAGAAAAGTATTTTGAGGGTCCACAAGCACCCAGACAAGTATTTTTGGTTCGGATGTGATAGCATCAGGAACATATGCAGTCATGATGGCATGTGTGTGTGTACCCACACACATGGCATAAGCCTACTTTAGGTGACAAAGTTTACTAGAAGTATACCACGTTAGGTGACACTTTTACTTTGGGCGACAATCTTTCTGTTGCAAATAGGCTTGTTTTGTTCTCTGTGGTCTAAAACCCTTATTCCCAAATGTGTGTATGCAAGTGTGAGGGTGTGTGTATGTATGTATGGGTTGTATGTGTGTATGTAGGTATATTTGTGATGGCCAGCTCATAAATATAATACACTGGATTCATGTCATATTTGGTACACAGATAGCTCATGGTCTGTAGACGTGCCCTATCATTTTTGGTGGTGATAGCATGCATATTATTAAGTAACCGGGGCTTAATGCAAAAAATCTTGAAATGCTCTTATTGTGACAATTACATGTCTGTTTTATTTCATATTTGTTATAATAATGATGTTAGCTAGTTTGTACATGTTCATTGTATGACTCATTAATGACTTATGACTCATTAATATGCCTAGTGGGCGGGGTCTAATATTATTTTGTAAACAAAAAGCTTGTAAGAATGGTATTTTAAAAACTATTAACATAATTCACATGTGTGGTACACAGATAGCTCATGGTCTGCAGATGTGTCCTAATGTTTTGGTGGTGATTTCATACATATTAATAAATGGGCGGGACTTAAAGTGAAAATTTTGAAAAAGTGATAAATGATCAACTGTATGTCCATTTTACGTGATGTTGATAATATTGTTGGTTATTGTGTACATGCTCATGTTATCAACAGATGTCATTAGTATGCATGGTAGGCGTGGCTAAATGTGAAAGTACCAAATGATGTAAACACCATACTGTATCTCATGGTATATCAGATTTATGCCATATGTGGTGCACAGATATGTTTACCATTGATGAAGATAAACTGAAAGTGGCAGCCCTAGTTTTCTGATATTCTTACCACACACTTTCTTATTTCCTATTTTAGGTTGACCTCTGACGGTTGTCTTTGATATTTTTAGGTCTCTGTTCTTTTCTTTTGAAGATTTTTTCTTAAGCTCAGTTCTGTCTCATTAAGTATGTCTGTATATTGTACATATCATGTACCTAGGTGATACTTTTAGATGGTATCTCTACAATGTCCTAAAGGTCCATGTTGGGGTTAGTGAAAAAGTCTTTAAATCTTAAAAGTATCATTTTTTTTTTGCTGATTTGTTACAAATAGGAATGCACAGACTTGTTTTGATATCTACAATTTTGTGGTTAATGCTCATATGAAGTTTTGTTTCTCTCACTTCTTTAAACAATTGAAATGAGAATTTTCGTTCTTATTAATTATTAAGTGGGAGAATTTTTAAGATTAAAAATGACTGTCTTGAATCAGTTGCACTTTTTTAAAATATTGCAGCAGACAAATAAAAGAGATTTATTAATTTAAGTAAAGTAGATTGCTTACTTTGATTTAAAATGTATTCATAATAAAACCTGAACATTTTATGGAATCTTTTTTATTTTAAATTGATTTTTTTAAACAATTTAGTCTCTTTCCTCAACATGTCATTAGACCTTAAACATTTAAAGAATTATTATGATGGAATTGCAAGGGTGTTCTTTCAAATATTAGACCAAGATGTTTAGCTAACTCCTGTTGATCCACTTTTCTCCCTTCTTAAATCCTGCTGAGCTCACTCTATCCTTTCACCCTTTTCTCTTCTAATATAATCTTATCTTTCTGGCACAACTTGACCATCCCTGTCATGGTGCTGTATCTTTTGAAGGAACTGATGGCTGAAAAATGAAGGTGTATTGAACCCCACCAACCAACCGACTCATCCAACTCATTCATCTTAAACCCCACCAGTCATCTCGTCCAACTGATTCATCTTAAACCCCACCAACCAAGCGACTCATTCAACTGATTCATCTTAAACTCAATAGTACCTTTCTGAATGCACCTTTTGTTAGTTTGAAAAGACCTCTCTGGCACCTTGGTGAGTCTCATCAATTAGCGAAGATGTTCTTTTTCTTTCAAGGTACATCATGCACGTTGCTGAATGTGCCAAGAGGTCCCCTGAGTTGATTCAGCTCCTGGAACTTCATGCTCAGTTTGCAACCATAACACCATACACTCCGGTAAGTCTTAAGAACAGGGCCACAACATATGTCACCATGCTGCAATTTTAGTAGTAGTTCGTAAGCTAAGGGCCAAAAAATGGCACCAAACTTTTTTAACTTTTTTTGGTTTCAGGCATGTCTGGTGGTCATGAATCACTTTGCTAGACCTCTCAGTAGGGTAGCTGGACCCCATAATGAGGAGTTTTCCTAAATAAACATTTAGAGTATAAATAGGCTTAAGGTAGGAGCCAAAATTTAATTTGAAGCTATCATTAGAAGAAATCAATTTTAGATCATTTTCTTATATCGAGCTATGTCTGTGGATGATATCTCATTTTTCAGAAATCAATATGTGAAGTGAGCCCTCAAATGGGGGTAAATTTTGATGAAGCATGTCAAAAATAGAAAATGAAGTGAACTAAAGGGCGGAAATTTAAATTTGTCGTGAAGTCATTCGAGATGATTACATTTGCTTATCGCGACAGTTTAAGTATCATAAATCGTATATCTAGCCCTCTTGGGAGAGTAGCTTGACCCCAGAATAGGGCTCATACATTATCCATGATACATTCTGTTGCTTGAAATGCAGTAAAGCCAATATACATGTCTTTGAGCCAAGGACCTAAGCAGGCCTATACTTCTGTGTACTACAGTTTCACACCTTGATTTCATGATACATGTATGTATGTGGATCATAACTCATTTTGGTAGACTTCCCAGGCGAGTAGTTAAGCCCTCAAATGGGTTTCTTTGTAGTTGATTAGTTGAGCCCTGAACAGGGAACGTTAACTAAAACATCTAATGTAGATAGGTTTGTACTAGGTGTTGAACTATGATTGTAGCATTAGAGGAAAATAACTGTGTTGGATTTTAGCAGTGTACTTGAGCCCCTGAATGGGGGATACTTTATTAAAATGTCACACAGCCTAAAAATTTGCTTCAATGGCCATTTGTTTTAGCATAGCGACTAAGGTATCCTTGATATTAATATGTGTCTTTTCTAGAGCTCTAGGTAGAATAGACAAACCATCAAATCATAACTCGATGTATTATATAATCAACAAAATACCTTTTTTTTGGCAAAAAACTTAAGCTAGAAATTATAAATTTACACTTTAAACTATCTAATGCTAACAATTACATCAATACTTTGTTTGTACACATAAAATACCAAATTTGTTCACGTATGGCTGTAGATCATAATGCATTTTGTCAGATTCTCTAGAATCTGTATGATTAATTCTCCTATGATAAAAAATGTATGACTTAAGGAAACACTCAAAATATTTTGCCAGACATTATCTACTATAATCAAAGCTTTAATCTAAACTGTCAGAGAGGTCACAAAATATTTTTTATCAGCGATCTTTGATCAAACACAAGTAATAAATTCTGTCTTTCGATTCGGTACATTCATGTAGTTACAAGCAAATACTACAGACTGGTTAAAAATTTGCATGAATAAAATGATAATAGTAAAAAGGTCCAGAAAATATGCTGAAATATCCAAAAATTTATCCGAAAGGCTGGCTACACCCCTGGTATCATATCACAGCATATCTATAATTACGTAAACAAATTAGCAGCATATACACTATATGTGTGTACACTTGCTACTGGAAGTTGTGATAGGAGCTGCTTGAACACTTGATCTATCATACCACCAACATTAAATAATCTGTATCTGAAATCCTGGATATTTCTGTTGTCCCTTCAGATTTATACAGAGATTCTTTAGAGACAGAACCTCATCATCTGTAGCTTCATCATTCTTTGCATCTGATGAAGTGATGTATATATTCCCCTGCAGCGTTTACAACCAGTGGAACATTCAAGTCCATGCCTTCATTGTTAACATTGTCTTGTTCCACATCCCATCTTGCAGTTGCACGTCACCACCTCCAACCATCAGCTGAGGCTGGCCCTTTGTTGGTCAGCAATAAGAGCAGCTTTCCATCAATGTGGATACCACCCTCAATTCTCTGGCTTAAATGAGTGGAGGTCCCCCTTAACGGCCTCCTGATTACAATAAACCTTCCACCCCCATGGCTCAGGACGTTCATGTGGCTGAGGGAAGAGATGGCAGCAGGTTTGACCCTGGTACCCCCATAGAGGATAGCTTGTCAGAGTGCCTGGGGATGTTTGCAAGGGTGTGTAGAAATTATGTCCGGGTCCTGGGTACTTTGGACAATCTGGGAGGGTTATCGTCTGGAGTTCACCTTCTCGCCCAGTGAGGGAGTCTTCCATCTGACTTCAGCACCTCAAGATCAAACACCCGAATGGCTTCTCCAAGAAAAGGCTCATCTTGAATCTGTAGCCCTAGAACAAGTTTATCAGGCCAAAACACTTTAAAGTGAAACCCATCATTCCATTCATAGATCTATATCCCTCACATCCCAATCCACTTGGACCATAGGCGCTATTTGGCATTCCTCTTCGAGGACCAAAATAACACCTTAAGGGCCCTGCTATTCGGTCTCTTCACGGCTTCCCATTTCTTCACGAGGATGACAAGTGTTTGCTGCATCCCTAAGAAAAATGGTATCATGATCTTTATGTACCTAATCAACTGGCTAATAGTGGGTAGAAGATGATCCAGGAAGGCAGCATCCCTTACCGTCCAGGCCCCCCACCTTATCCGCCGTTCAGGCTAGAGTGGTCTTTTGGCAGAGGTTAGACCCAACACTGTACTTAGACCCCTCACTTACTTGGGCGGTTTTAGACATTTCAGGCCAATCAGAGAATGGCATTTAGCTGTTCAACTTAGGCAGACTTGATTTTGGGAAACCCAGTGTCACACGTGCAGCGTGGCGGTGCTCCTGGGGTATCTAGTGTGCCACGTTACCGGTTAAGCATGAGGGATCTACAGTTTCATGCCATTGACAAGGAATTTCTCTACCCCTGTCCCACTTTCCCAGTCAGTCATCCCATCCATAGACACTATCCCATTGGTCTGACGGCCTGTCTTTCTGCCTCCATCCCTCCATCACTTTGGTGACAGTCTCCGGCTAGGGAGTAAACCTCGACCAAGGTGAAGTGGAGCCAGTGGCACATCATTTTGTTGCATTAGTGACATACAAATCCAAGTTGAAATGTTCAGACAACAAAATGGTAGCCGCCATCAATCACCAATGAGAACCAGGTCCTAGGACCTGTGGTTCCTCCCTAAACTGATGGAGTGTTGCATGGCCTATAAGATAAACCTATACAAGGCGGTCAACTGCCTGGGAAGCCCAACACATTAGCAAACCTCCTATCGCACCTCAAAGGCAGATTGGTCCTCTTCCCGGCGGTAGAGACACAAAGCCTTTTGTGCCCTGACCATGTCAACAGGGTCTGAGGGGTGGACTTGTTCACGATACAGTGGACCTAATTTGTGGGTTGTGCACTTCCTCCGTCCAATGTCAGGTCATCTTAGCTGCTCCCAACGGTACAGGCCAAGCGTGGTTCCCACCTCTAATGCGGCTGGTACAAGGTTTCTTGTATGAGTTACCTCTATGGGATGACCTGCTGGCAATCCCAGAGACAGGACCATAACACCCCAGCCCATAGTAACTACTTTTGACTGTGTGGCCTCCTTCCAGGCATCTTTTGTTGAGAAGAGTCTTTCACACGAGGCTTCCGAAATGGCAGCCCATGGCAGGCGCAAGGCTACGCATAAGATGTATTTGCGAGACTTGTTCATTCAAAGACTTACAATTCTGGGCTAGCACCACCATGGGACATGCTGTTGGTGCTATAAACACTGGCTAAACCACCATTTCAAACAATTGCTACCTGCGCTATAAAAGAGCTCTCCATCTAGTGTTTCTCTTGGCTGCGGCCTCTGGGAGCAGTCTGATTGCCATTCATGCCCTATCTTGCAAGGAAGGTCACATAAGGGAGCTAAAAATGCAGAAAGAAAAGATATTTATTGTCATTCTTAAAGTCATTTTATCTGGCCGTGATAGTCAATAGCAAGTTCGGCAGCTAACAAATAATGAATTATTATGGTTAAAGTGTACACCCTGAGAGACTATGTTAATTTAATTTCAGCGTTGACCATTCATGATGTCCTAAATTCCAGTTAAATAAAATACATGTATATAGTGGTAAAATAAGAGCAATTATTATCTGTTGTGGAGTACAAATTACTGCAAATAGGGGAAAAACAGCAGGTTGGCTTATAAAAAGCAGCCATTTTGAATTATGCAAATTAGACAATATTCCACTCGTAGGATGTTGGTAGACATTTTTCTGACATTCTGTAGATGTTTCTAAGCAGTTTGACAGTAAAATCAATCAATTGTAATCTGTTGTGGAACAAGCGCTAGTAGGGGAAAAACAGCAAGTTGGCTTATAAAAAGGTCATTTTGGATTTATGCAAATGAGGCAATGTTCCACTCGTAGGATTTTGGTAGACTTTTTTCTCTTATTCGGTGGACCTTTCTTAAGCAGTTTGGCGGTAAAATCAATACTATTGCAATTTGTGGTGGGGTAGGCCCCATTTTGACTTACAATGCCCGGACTATTTTTTTATCGTATTGGCTTTACTGTGTTTTATGCAACAACATGTATCATGCATAATGTATAAGCCCCATTCTGGGGTTCAGCTACTCTTCCACGAGAGCTAGATATATGATTTATGATACTTAAAACTGTCTCGATAAGGAAAATAATTACCTCGAAAGACTACGTGACAAATTTGAATTTCCGCCCTTTAGTTAACTTCATATTCTATTTTATGACATACTACATCAAAATTGACCCCCATTTGAGGGCTCACTTCATATATTGAGAAGTCTGAAAACTGATATATCATCCACAGACATACCTCGATCTAAGAAAATGATCTAAAATTGATTTCTTCCAATGCTACCTTCAAGTCAAATTCTGGCCCCTACCTCAAGCCTATTTATACTCTAAATAATGTTTACTTAGAAAGAAAAAAAAAAACATTCTGGGGCCCAGGTACCTTACTGAGAGGTGTAGCAAAATGATTCATGACCTCCAGACATGCCTGAACCCCAAAAAGTTGAAAAAGTTTGGTGTGCAAAATGGGACCAACCAACCCCATAGCTTACGGACGAGTATAGATTGTGGTCTTATATAGGGTGCTATATGAGCTTGTGCCACCTGCAATGTCTTTATGTCTCCAGAAGTGTGATTTCCAAAACTTAGCTTACATCATTTGGTTTCATAAACAATTTGAACTGAAGCCAATGTGCACTCTCTATGTAGTTGTTTTGTATTTTTTAAAGTTTGGAATCCCCAGCCCTTCATCTCCCAAAATGGATTGAAAATATGTTTACAGAACTAGTAGAATTAAACATTAAGTGTGCAAGCTCTTTCCTTTCAGTATGCTATCATTGGGGGATTAATAATATGCCCAACGTGCATCAGATAGAGGCATCATATTACACTTGCACGTGTTGGCAATGTAATTAGATCGTAGCTGTCCCAGGATAAGCAAATAATGATATCATATTAGGTTGCCCTTGCTCTGGTGAGGTACATGTGATGTGCAATCGCCGATTTTGGCCAAAATCGGCGGTTGCAGTGCATACTAAACGGAAAGCGGAGGTACACGTCATGAAGAGATTGAAAGTCTTGTGAGATGGTAATGCCTCATAGCATGGGAATGCCTCATAGGGAATGCCCCATAGCATGGCAATTCCCCATAGCATGGAAATGTCCCATAGCATGGGAATTCCCATAGCATGAGAATGCCCCATAGCATGGGAATGCCTCATAACATGGGAATGCCCCATAACATGGGAATGTCTTATAGCATGGGAATGCCTAATAGCATTTCTTCATTAAGTTCATAAAAGCAGGTAATAAATCTCTGTATCAGTAAGGTATAAAATCTGTTTGAAGATGTGAATGTTTTTCTTTACTGTAACAATTATATTTCATGCAAGTTTTGGAATAATCTCCAAGAATGATTATGTTTTGCTGCAAAATAATTAAAACCAAGAAATATTGTGAAACTAATGGTTTGTATATCACATGCTTTGTTCCAATTAATCTCTGATATATGCATGTGTTGTTAACATTTTATTTTCTTGAATCGCTAGGGTAAGGACCAAGGACAGATGATTGAGAAGCCAGTCACAAAGTGTGATATGGGGATCCAGACAGAAGTCCATCCAATGGAATCCAATATTGTCAAATCCTACGAGTGGAATGAATGGGAGCTCAGAAGAAAAGCCATTAAACTTGTAAGCATGACTCAGCTCCAAATTACTCTGAAAATACTAGCAATCTCTGGAAAGCTGTAACAAATGTGCACAAGTTTACTATTTTGAAAAATCCATCTTTTTTTAAATAGATTTTACGGAAATGTGTGTCAGATAATATCCCATGACAACACTATACCATGAGTTTATGAGCACAGTGTGATGTCATTTTGCCCCAAATCTGTTATCTTTTAATGAAAATGGGTTTTTCTTTCAGAATTTGGCAACCGTTCTTTTACATTTGCTTTTAAATGGATTTTCTCAACAAAATCCTCCAACCAAAATAGTAAACTAAACTTCTTCCACCCAAATAGTAAACTCATTCTGCAGCATCTTGATGCCCTCTCATCAGTGCCTTGCAATTCAGGGCTCTTTTGCCCACAAACCACATCTACAAAATTTGTCTGCATTCCACCTTTTTAGTCAGCCTATAAACACTCTCTCTTAATCTGCTTCCACTGTAGTTTGTTAAATTTGAGTTCAAACTTTTGTGATCATGTTTGTCAAAGCAACACATTATGGCAATAATCTCTGTGATGGAGAAATCATATTCTTCAAATGCAAAGTTATCCATTAATGGCTTCAGTGCCCTGAGCAGTACTGTCCTCTTTATGTAAAATGAATATCCTTGATTACTGAATTAATCCATTAAGAAATACATTTGATTGTTGTGTTTTCTTTGTTTCCGTAGGCAAACTTGAGGAATCGAGTAACCCATTCTGTTCAGACAAACCTCAGCAATTTGAGAAGGGATAACGTCGCACAGGTGTACCTTCCAAAGTATGTAAACCTTAACTTCACATGAATATTCATGAACCATTTCCCTATTATTGTGGAAGGTGTTTACTGACCTCATCGACACTCAATGTAGCTAATCATCCAATCACCAACCAGTTGAGGAATAATGCCCAAACAGTCAAAATACACTGCAATTTTACCTCCACCTTTTGCAAGAAAACTTATAACAAATCAATTATTTATTTGCATTAGATTGCTACATTTAGTGGCTAGCCAACCTTGAAAAATGGTTTCAACTGTGACTATTTCTGTCAAATTTGAAAAAATGTGGGACTTAGAGACCTTTGTAACATTATCTTTGGAACAATGGGGGATCTGAGCCCTCCCCCATTCCCTCCCATGGTACGTCTCTGACTACATTTGTTTTTGCTGCTTTGTTAAAATGTGACTGAAGTTTTCCAATTACCTTCCAAACTGTTAATAAACGTAGTCCTTATTAATTTGGAAATTCAAAACTTACTTTTGGAGACCCCCATACCCCCAGGAAGACACCATCCAATTGTGTGTGACATCACATGCACATTTTGTAGGAGGATCATCATCATCAAAGCACAAATTGTGGGACTTTTGAATGCCTACATGTGGTTGTATCTAATTCTTACACTTTCAACACACTAATCATCCTTTTAAATTTCTCACTCCCTCCCATAGCTTCATCTCACACTCAGTGGTATGGCCACAGGGAGTGTGGGGAAGGGGGGAGGGGGTAGATACCCCCACTGTTTAAAAAAAAAAATGGTCCTTCAGATTCTTATTTTAGGATTTAGTCTATATATTATTGCTTAAACTTTACTTAAGTAATGCCATAAAAACAGTACACAGTAATGTTAGCCCTTCTCTTAAAGGAATATTCCCATGGTTTTTTGTAAAATTTTATTTGAAAGAGCATACTTTTAGAGCGAATTTGGTACAAAAATCAGGTTGATATCATATTCTGTTCAGGAGATATGAATCTTTAACGATTTCCCAATTGCATTGAAAGTTTTTGTACAGTATGATGAATTCGTGTTTTGGTGATGTCATAGAAGTAATTCCATTGCAAATGTTTCTGTATTTCTTTGAATGTTAATTGGTTGTTTCTGTATGATGAGAAACAATTTTCCAAACGTTATTAAAGTAGGGTACATTTGACAATGTATATGAATACCTAAGTTTCATTGATTTATTTTTCTAGCAGGTTTTAATGATAAAGAAGAATGATAGATTTGAATGAAATGCATAAATTTTGTGTGAGAATATGTTGCTGTAATGTCATACTGAGCTTTTCCTATTCGTTTATTGGCATATTTTGTGAACCTTTTTTTTGAAAGGTTGCAATAAACCATGGGAATATTCCTTTAAAGCTGCATCTGCCATGATCATCTACTAAGAATTATGCAAAATTGACCCTTTTCCTTCCCCCTGCTCATATGTTACCTTACCCCACTTATTTTACCATGGCCATGCCACTGCCCACACTGATACTTGCGCTGAAAGTCAGGCTTTTTCTTTTACATTGCATAACCTTCAGGAACTCTCTGCTAATAATGCCATCAAAAACTTCTTCAGTTCAAGACAAGTTATTATGCTAAAGTGGGGATGGATACACCATACAATTCAACATTTCTGAATGGTCAAAATATTTATAAAACATGTCAGTTGCTAACCACCACAGAAATGATTTGAATAGGATGTAAGTGTCAAGCAAATTCTTGGGATGAGGTGCCTCTTTAATATTCCTCCTCCTAAATAGTCAACCTTGTACATGGCATAAGCTGGAATAATGATATTTCTTAATTGTTGTCTTTCTATTTTGAAATTCCCTCTGCATTCCAACATGTTAGTTGACCTTTTTTATCTGCTCTGTGATAAGATCATTCCTCAAAGTTTGTCTGATTATTCATGCAAACATCTCTAAAAATATTACTTGTGACAATCAAGACACCTCATGGAACTCCCAAATTGATAACAAACTTCATGTCATTCAGCCCACAATTCCGATCAAATTCACCATCAAGAACCTCTCTCGTATCGACAACGTTCATATTACCCGTCTTAGAATTGGTCACACCCACCCCACTCACTCCCACCTCCTTATTGGTTTCCCCCAACCCCTCTGTAACAATTTCCACTGCACCCTCACAATCCATCACGTTCTCCTTGCTTGCCCCCTGTACAACCTTCCCAGAGCTTCCCTCGCTCCCCACAACTCAATTGCTGAGTTCTTCCAGAAAAATCCTCCGGATAAAATTATCTCTTTCCTTCATCATGCTTTCCTCTACAACCATA
This sequence comes from Chiridota heheva, assembly GCA_020152595.1. Lineage (NCBI taxonomy): Eukaryota > Metazoa > Echinodermata > Holothuroidea > Apodida > Chiridotidae > Chiridota > Chiridota heheva. Next base: position 182,148 of record JAIGNY010000356.1, on the reverse strand, counting down.
TTCAATTCTCCTCTTCCACCCCCTCTCCACTTTGTTTTTATTTCACTCATGCAACTCCTCTCTCGATCACAGCTTTCTGACCTTTTGTTCTTAAATTTCTCTCATTCTCCCCCTGTTTCCTTTCCTTCCTACCTCTAGAATGATCTGACCTCTCAGGCACAATTTGACCCTCAATGTTGTGGTGCCATTAAGACCTCATCAAACAAACAAACACACATGAAGTTTCACATCAAAAAAGTGTAGATTTGAACATTTTGATTTTGGATTCTCTAACAATGAAATCATATCATTTTTTCTTCTTGTAGGGATTTTGGAAGTCAAACCTTGGAAGAAAATGGCAGCAATGTTCCCAAGCCACAAGTGTTCCTGGCAGGACTTAGAGGTGGACAAACTAAGACCACCGTTATGACAAAGATGGATCTTACGCTTGATGTAGATCAAACTTAAACCATACCACTAATTATTCAGAAAATCATTCCATCTTGCAAATAAATTTTCTTTTGAAATTAAGATCAGTGTATTTGTAGCCATCAGAAGTCTAATAAAATAAGTGTAGTTTATTTATTATCAGCACTTTCAATCATGAGATATGTGTCTTAATGGAAGCAATAATTCATAAGTAAAATCTTTTATATGAGATATAATTAACTAAAGAAAGACCTCTTCAAACCGCATTTAGCCAAACATGACTTTCTCAGGAACTTCAACCAATCAAATGCTGGGGAAGTTTTCCTTTTGTTTCCCAACCAATCAGATGCTTGAAAACATTTTTTCATATGCTTGGTACCGCACCATACGTGGATTGTGCAGATGGCTCAGATTTCCCTGATTGGTCCATTATGGATATGTGAATTTGGGCCACGTGACATTATCTAAATTAGTTTTCTGGAAATTACTGATTCAGATTTGAAAGTGTCTATGGAGAATAACTCACAGGCCTTATTTGGAGTGAGGTTAATTTAGTCTTGTGATTTGGAACAAGGAAAATTGAATTCTACTTTAAGCAGAATTCTGCTTGTGGTCATAATTGAAAAAGTGTTTGCAGCTACCGTCAATTTTCAGTGACACTAAAATCCACCAAAAATATGGTAACACTAGTTCGCGATTCAGATATAGTTCAGGTCTTTTCCTCTTCTCGCTAGGAAAATTCTTGCTTTGCTTTTGATAATAGATCTTCCATGAAGGATTGATTGATTGATTGATTGATTGATTGATGGTCTTAATGGCGCCACAACAACGAGGGTCAAATTGTGCCTGAGAGGTCAGATCATTTTAGAGGTAGGAAGGAAAGAAAACAGGGGAGAATGAGAGAAATTCAAGAACAAAAGTCAGAGAGCTGTGATCAAGAGAGGAGGTGCATGGGTGAAACAAAAACAAAGTAGACAGTAGCACTAGAGGGGACATTGATATTATAAGATATAAGATGGCAGTTTATAGACGTGACACAAAAGAGAACAAAACAAACAAGTTTCTTTCATGTTCAGTAGAAAATTCATTTCTTTCCATTTTTACAGATAGAATAACCCAAAACAGAGCAAAATATTTATATTTGTTCCTATACAAGTGCGATTTTTCAATTTCATAAATGTTTAATCTAATAAATAAATGACAGGTGACAATAATATAATAAACTTATACATGAATCTTATATCAAAATTAATATCTTCTTTCAAAAAGAGAAAATAGATTTCAAAGTGTAAAAAACTGTATTTATATACATTCAAATGAATGTAGAAATATTTGTATACTTTTACAAAAAGAAGGTATTAGTGGATGAAATACGATATTTCCAAGTGGAAGATTTTTAGGGAAGAATTTCAACAAATAAAGTGTGCAGTTAAGACAATAAATAGTAGGCATCTATGTTGGGGGTCATTAACTGTTGTCAACCCTGTTCTTTTCACTTTTCTAATAGAAAATGAATTTCAAACTGCAAAATTCTAAAAGGTATATGGATGTGTATAGAGGCAACGTTAGCTTAATTTCTACTCTAATGAAACTTATCATATTTAGCAACCAATTCCAAAAATTAAAATCAGTTACCGTCACATTGATGATTTTACAGTGTTTTTAAGTCTCGGGCATTTTGTGATGTATTACAGGATGACCATTGAATTTTGTGAATCCTTTGTTTTTTAAATGCCTATCATAACTGTTTGAAGTGGTACAGTGATCGGAGTATCTACCGTATTTGTAATCAAATTCTAGCAGGAATAGGCTTTCCTGTCATTTTTATGAACTAAGATTCAGCAAAGAAATTTTAAGATTTACATAAAGAGATGGAACTGTTCGCCCAGTCATACATTAAACATTTTCCATGAATTAAAAAATGATTTAACAATGTCATCGACTTGTCAAGTCTTCGTTGGAAAAGTTACATTACCTGACAATGCTTTTGAATCAGATGATAGAAACATAAAGTTTTGATGTCCTTTTAAATTTAAAGGTCTATGGACAGGTAGAAGAGTGTTCTGTTTAATCACAACACACTAGAGAGCGTTACATTCTGAGTTTGATAGTCTTTGAATTGTAAAAATAGCATGTGTAGTTTTCAAGCTATGAGTAATCAAAGGTTGAAATGTTTTTAATGTATTGAAACAAATGTGATGTATGGTCAGGAAAACACCTCAAAATGCTGCTGGTTTCCTTTATATTTCTTCCCTGAAGTTCAGACCTTTAAAATGTTTAAAATATCTTCTCCAGCTTGAGGCTGGTTGGAAGGGAGAAGGAAGGGAGGGAGGGGGTGCAAATCCTCTATATTAAAATTATCTTCCCTTTGTCAAAGAGACGTGGACGAGGGATATAAAACTATGGATTTACATGAGAAAATAAAACTATGTCCCATTCATACATCACAAGACAAACACAAAAACTGACCTATTTGCCCATAGTTGCGTAAACATATTTGATTTTTAGCCGATTTTGATTTAAAAAAAAAATGTTTTCTTTCATGTTGTTTAGATATGCTGCCTGTACCTGACCAAATACCTTTCAAGTTGACTTTCAGATTATGTCTGTTTGTACTGAGGTAACTGGTTGTAGAAATATAAACGTTGATAAAAAATATCCCATACTTGTTATGTATGTAGAAATAATATTTAAAAAACAATTATTTTCATGTCCAAAAAGTATTTTTCAGTATTTTTTACAACAAAAAGTTATGACTGGTCAAGGTGATACCATGCAAGTAGTAATGATTGGTTATGGTGATACCATGCAAGTAGTAATGATTGGTTATGGTGATACCATGCAAGTAGTTATGATTGGTATGGTGATTCTGTGCAAATGTTTGAACAATTACCAGTGAGTACTGGTAAGACAATGATTCCATTTTAATTAGATTAGTGATACCAGCAGTATTATAGAAAATGTTTGAAGCAATAAAACTCTTATATACTATCATTTAACTATTTCTAATGAAAAGAATCCACCACTAATTCCCCTGACATAAATAATTTGTTAGATTGCTTTCAAATGAAGAAAGTATTTGCAACACATCTGTGCTAAATAATTTGCATAGTAAAAATAAAACCACTTGCAACTTACAAGATGAAGAAGGCACTTCAAAACATGAAGAAGACAGAAGTGGAAATCCCTATTGCTAAAATGGTCAAACCACTTTTTAGTTTGGTGGTCAAACAAGTTTATTTGATATGACAGAGGCCTTAGCAAACAAAATGGTGCAGAAACCATATCAATATATTTATTCCGTTAAGGAGAAATTTAAATTTAAAGCTCTTTCTTATATGTGTAGAAATGACTGGTGTAGAAATGACTGGTGTAGAAATGACTGGTGTAGAAATGACTGGTGTAGAAATGACTGGTGTAGAAATGACTGGTGTAGAAATGACTGGTGTAGAAATGACTGGTGTAGAAATGACTGGTGTAGAAATGACTGGTGTAGAAATGACTGGTGTAGAAATGACTGGTGTAGAAATGACTGGTGTAGAAATGACTGGTGTAGAAATGACTGGTGTAGAAATGACTGGTGTAGAAATGACTGGTGTAGAAATGACTGGTGTAGAAATGACTGGTGTAAAATGACTGGTGTAGAAATGACTGGTGTAGAAATGACTGGTGTAGAAATGACTGGTGTAGAAATGACTGGTGTAGAAATGACTGGTGTAGAAATGACTGGTGTAGAAATGACTGGTGTAGAAATGACTGGTGTAGAAATGACTGGTGTAGAAATGACTGGTGTAGAAATGACTGGTGTAGAAATGACTGGTGTAGAAATGACTGGTGTAGAAATGACTGGTGTAGAAATGACTGGTGTAGAAATGACTGGTGTAGAAATGACTGGTGTAAAATGACTGGTGTAAAATGACTGGTGTAGAAAATGACTGGTGTAAAAATGACTGGTGTAAAATGACTGGTGTAAAGAAATGACTGGTGTAGAAATGACTGGTGTAGAAATGACTGGTGTAGAAATGACTGGTGTAGAAATGACTGGTGTAGAAATGACTGGTGTAGAAATGACTGGTGTAGAAATGACTGGTGTAAAATGACTGGTGTAGAAATGACTGGTGTAGAAATGACTGGTGTAGAAATGACTGGTGTAGAAATGACTGGTGTAGAAATGACTGGTGTAGAAATGACTGGTGTAGAAATGACTGGTGTAGAAATGACTGGTGTAGAAATGACTGGTGTAGAAATGACTGGTGTAGTAAATATACTTTGGAAGGTTGGCGACCTCATCCTCACATTCTTAATAAGTGTTAATATATTAATAGAGAAAGTTTATTTAACTTTTTTACTATTTGAATTGGTTAATTTGTTTTCTCTCAAACTTTCTTTAGGTGGTAAATTATGATTCTACATTCTCTTGTACTACTTTCATGACATATCCAATGGTTTGTAAGCTACAAAATTGCAGCAAAAAATATGATAGAAAAACATAAAGACATTGAGGAATCTAAAGCTGTGACTTTTCAGCCGTTTCTACAAATGTTACCAAACTTTAAATTTAAATATCCCCTTAACAGAATAAGATTTATGACTGCTTTCCCCCCCCCTCCCCCCGTCTCTTTTTAAACTATCTCTTTTGCATATGCTTTACCAGTGGTCAAACCACTTATTAAAGAATCAGATTAGTGGTCAAGCAAATTCATATTATATGAAAGAGGATTTGAAAAGGACAAAGTGGTGAAGAAACTATGCAATATTTTAATCGGTTAAGGATTTCAGTCAGATCTACACAAATAAGACACTCCTTAATGGAATGATATATTGAAGTAGCTTCTTTACCATTTTGCTTCTTTTAAAGTGCTATCACCAAAGAGCTTCCACACAAGCTCTTTACTATTACTTACAAGAAGAACTAATCCTTTAAAGTTGAAATCTGATCTTGATAAGAAAATATTGTAAATTCAATTTTCTCTGAAGAAATAACATAAAAAATGATAAAAGGATGTCCCTTGCTAAATATTTGGTTAATAAATATGAAAAACCACACACAAAGAGAACCATAATAAGATGCTTACTTGAATACTGATATAAGAATAAGAAATTACATAAGAAATGATCAATTTAGAGGTAATTCTTTGATTTCATAAGCGCATAATCTATTTGCTAAAAAATATACATTTTTGGTGGAAATATTCCGTTATATATCATCATAACATTTTTTGTTCAGATGATAAGAATTCGACCCCTCTTTACCCTAATGAGGTAAAGAAATGCTCAGAACAGGTTTCGCAACTGAGGGGTAGTCCTATGGCATGGGGATGAAAGAGATCCATCACTGCCAACCCCCTTTTCTGTGAGTTTGACCAAACTTTTGTATATTTTTCACAGAAAGTTGTGTAAAAGGGTACATTTCTTGGGGGAAGGGATGATTTCAAAGAAATGGAAAGTAACATGTTCCTGCTAGAATTACATAAATATGTCTTGAGGAAGTTACATTCTTCTGTTTCGTACTATAATATCATTCTGTTTCGTACTATAATATCATTCTGTTTCGTACTATAGTATCATTCTGTTTCGTACTATGATATCATTCTGTTTCGTACTATAATATCATTCTGTTTCGTACTATAGTATCATTCTGTTTCGTACTATGATATCATTCTGTTTCGTACTATAGTATCATTCTGTTTCGTACTATAGTATCATTCTGTTTCGTACTATAATATCATTCTGTTTCGTACTATAATATCATTCTGTTTCGTACTATGATATCATTCTGTTTCGTACTATAGTATCATTCTGTTTCGTACTATGATATCATTCTGTTTCGTACTATAATATCATTCTGTTTCGTACTATGATATCATTCTGTTTCGTACTATATTATCATTCTGTTTCGTACTATAATATCATTCTGTTTCGTACTATAATATCATTCTGTTTCGTACTATAGTATCATTCTGTTTCGTACTATAGTATCATTCTGTTTCGTACTATAATATCATTCTGTTTCGTACTATAATATCATTCTGTTTCGTACTATGATATCATTCTGTTTCGTACTATAATATCATTCTGTTTCGTACTATGATATCATTCTGTTTCGTACTATAGTATCATTCTGTTTCGTACTATAATATCATTCTGTTTCGTACTATAATATCATTCTGTTTCGTACTATAGTATCATTCTGTTTCGTACTATAGTATCATTCTGTTTCGTACTATGATATCATTCTGTTTGGTACTATAATATCATTCTGTTTCGTACTATGATATCATTCTGTTTCGTACTATAATATCATTCTGTTTGGTACTATAATATCATTCTGTTTCGTACTATAATATCATTCTGTTTGGTACTATAATATCATTCTGTTTGGTACTATAATATCATTCTGTTTCGTACTATGATATCATTCTGTTTCGTACTATAATATCATTCTGTTTGGTACTATAATATCATTCTGTTTCGTACTATAATATCATTCTGTTTCGTACTATAATATCATTCTGTTTCGTACTATGATATCATTCTGTTTCGTACTATGATATCATTCTGTTTCGTACTATAGTATCATTCTGTTTCGTACTATGATATCATTCTGTTTCGTACTATAATATCATTCTGTTTCGTACTATAATATCATTCTGTTTCGTACTATAATATTATTCTGTTTCGTACTATAAAAACATTCTGTTTCGTACTATGATATCATTCTGTTTCGTACTATAGTATCATTCTGTTTCGTACTATAGTATCATTCTGTTTCGTACTATAATATCATTCTCCCAAATGATACTATCCTGGACCCCATTGATATTACTTGATTATTCTTAATCTTTGTTATGGAGTCCTTTTTAGATTATCTCAACATCTCGAAGGAAGCTTACTTTAGTATGTCATAGTCAATATCAATTCCTTAAGTCAAAATCAATTCCTCTTACCAAAATCAATTCCTTTTACCAGCTTACTAATCTTAATCTGCTTAATATACCACCTAGTCAAGTTATTTATAATAAAAAAATAAAATAAAAAAAACCCTTCATACTTCTATTACAATCATAATCCAAATTATTTAACAAAAGGATACAAACGGTATACGTCAAACATAATGTATTAGTCTCCCAATTGTCACAGTCCATATATTTAAATACCAGATTTGTCAAAAATATCATATACCTCATATATACATACAATCCACCTTTAATACTGTTACAATATCTCAACAAACTCATGCATTTGTCTTTTATATTTGTCTTAACATGACTGATGACATGACTTCACGCTCTATAGACACCCATTTTTAACTTCAATGTTTTGTAGAAAGACCTTCAATTTTTAAATATTACATTTTTTGTATTTTGCCAAAATCTTATGAAGTTCCAAAGATAGTAAATATGTGTTACCAAGTGTCAAAACACTTGTGTTTTTTTCCTATTCTTGATAATAAATCTTCTGAATGCAGCTCTTTACACCAAGGGGAGCTTTCAGATATGCAGGAAGTGATGGGGAGGAGACTGCTCCCATGAGATGATTTCGCCGGCTGCATGGTTTCCTCCTTAAAATGGGAAAGTTTTCTTAAAAAATTAGTAAAATCAAAGACAAAATTTGGTGAATTTATTGGAAAATTATTAGAAAATTTGGTAAAATTATTAGAAAGTTTGGTAAAATTATTAGAAATTTTGGTAAAATTATTAGAAATTGGGTAAAATTTGGCAACACTTCCCAAAAATTAAAAGAAATTTCCTGAAAATTAAAATAATTTCCCCCAAATTGAAGGAGATTTGCCGATTTGATGTAAATTTAATTTACCAGGGCAAGTTTTCAAATTGCAACAGAAGTTTTAGTTCTTTCTCCCTGCCCCTCTGAGAGGTGACCCTTACTACGCCTCTGGTAGCTTTGGTTTATGACAAATATATCAATCTTTAGTATAACAATGACATCAGTTTGACCTTAATTGGCCAACATTTGATCAAGTTGTTTCAACTTTGCTATAAGTTTATTGGCTGACGTAAGCCATCACCAAAAAACTAAAACAAAGTGGAAACCATAAGGAAATTTATTGAATTTACATCAATGACATACATGATTTCAAAGACCCAATATTCAAAAACTAGAGTGAGAAATGACCATTCTCTTGCAATCTTGGTTATTTTCTGTCAATTCAACAGATGCTACTTCTGGGTGTCCATACATCTTTAAGTGGCCGCAGCTCACCAACCACTGTGTCCATGCATGCCAATGTAAACGACACCCCCATAACCACTGTGTCCATGCATGCCAATGTAAATGACACCCCCATAACCACTGTGTCCATGCATGCCAATGTAAATGATACCCCCATAACCACCGTGTCCATGCATGCCATTGTAAATGACACACCCCCATAACCACTGTGTCCATGCATGCCGTTGTAAATGACACGCACCCATAACCACTGTGTCCATGCATGCCAATGTAAATGACACACCCCCATAACCACTGTGTTTATGCATGCCAATATAAATAACACCCCCATAACCACTGTGTCCATGCATGCCAATGTAAATGACACCCCCATAACCACTGTCTTCATGCATGCCAATGTAAATGACACCCCCATAACCACTGTGTCCATGCATGCCAATGTAAATGACACACCCCCATAACCATTGTGTCCATGCATGCCATTGTAAATGACACACCCCATAACCACTGTGTCCATGCATGCCATTGTAAATGACACCCCCATAACCATTGTGTCCATGCATGCCATTGTAAATGACACACCCCCATAACCATTGTGTCCATGCATGCCAATGTAAATGACACCCCCATAACCACTGTGTCCATGCATGCCAATGTAAATGACACACCCCATAACCATTGTGTCCATGCATGCCATTGTAAATGACACACCCCCATAACCATTGTGTCCATGCATGCCAATGTAAATGACACACCCCCATAACCACTGTGTCCATGCATGCCAATGTAAATGACACACCCCCATAACCATTGTGTCCATGCATGCCATTGTAAATGACACACCCCCATAACCACTGTGTCCATGCATGCCATTGTAAATGACACATCCCCATAACCGTTGTGTCCATGCATGCCATTGTTAATGACACACACTCATAACCAGGCACATCATAAATTTAATATACAACTTGTTTTAATCCCTAATTTCTTTTTGGTTAATAATACCTTGTCAATCATAGTCCAATACTCCAATTAAATATCGCCGGCAGACTTTTAGATTCATCCATCATGCCATTGTCTACTGTCCAAAAAATTGCATTTATATTTATAAGTAGGATATATATATATATATATATATATATATATATATATATATATATATATATATATATATATATATATATATATATATATATATATATATATATATATATATATATATATATATATATATATATATATATATATATATATATATATATATATATATATATATATATATATATATATATATATATATATATATATATATATATATATATATATATATATATATATATATATATATATATATATATATATGTGTATATATGTGTATATATGTGTATATATATATGTGTATATATATATATATATATATATATATATATATGTATATATATATATATATATATATATATATATATATATATATATATATATATATGTATATATATATATATATATATATATATATATATATATATATATATATATATATATATATATATATATATATATATATATATATATATATATATATATATATATATATATATATATATATATATATATATATATATATATATATATATATATAAACATTATGTTCAACAACTTATTATCTCATCAATCACTTCCTCTGTTATAGTCACAACTGTGACATTCTCATTTGCATAAATGTTTAAAGTTCCAATCAAAATAAATAATAACCTAACAATCTTTGTCTGTATAGACAATTAAATTAAATGTTTGTTATATAATCCTGTCTCTCTCTCTCTCTAATTGGCCCGATGCTACACCCATTATTTGTTCTATACATTTGAGTCACACACAAGCACAGTAATATTCATAATTCTTCAACATTTCTTGTCCCTCTGGAATACACTAAAAAACATCCCACCGACAGAATTGTATCATTAATACATATTTTGAATCAGTTTAAATGACATCTTTCATATTATTCGATAATTTATATTTACATTATTGGATTAAAAATAATCTTTAAAAACACTTTTTCTCAACATTTAAGCATGATTAAAATAAAAACTATATCTTATATATGTCGTGGTTTTAAGGCAGAATGAGAAATTACGTATCTCGAGTCTACAATTTGAATTTTCATCAAAATTATGAAGAAAGAATATTACTTGGAAGGTCGGATCATATTGCCATGTATTCATCGAATTTTTGATTTTATGACTCACATTATAACATTTTCTACAGGGCAAAAATACTTTGCCAGAAAAAGATTTTCAAATCTGAAGAAATCTTAACCTATTTTCAACAAATTTTGGTATGAACGTTGGCAAACGTGTGTTTTTGTAAGTCTTTTCATGTTTTGAGCCCATTTTTAATGTCAATTTTGCTGGAATCAATCAAACAATTTTGACTAGAGATTTAATTTTTTTATGCTGGAAAATTATGTCCCTCTTCCCTCATCCCGAACGCTCTTGATACATATCAATATGAGAAATATCTTTCTAATAAGTGCTACCTTTAGAGAAAAAATTGGAAAAAAGAGGAGCCACGCCCTGATCTCCTTTTGTCCATCAAAGATGTCTCATTTCTGAATTATTGAGTTAACATGAGAATTAAACACATAGGCACCCATACGACTCCTCGTCACCAATATCGATACCGATTTACAAAATGAACATGTATGCATTGCCTATACAAATTAGTAAATACCAGATGAAAGCCTTGTTTTTTCTTATTGGTTATGAGTTTATTTATTCCCTTGATTTCTAATCCACCACTTAGGGCAACAAAAGGCCAGTCAGACTCCAAATTTTAGTAAACGAGAATTTCTTAAATGGTAGAGAAGCCGTATGGGTGAAACGTTGTCACCGCTTTAAAAAGAACCTTGAACAGCTCGAACTAGCAGTACTGTACATAAAATAAACATTGGTAGCTGATACAGCTGTATATAAATGTATCTACATATTAAATGTCAGATTTCTCGTGAAGAATTTTTCAACATAATATAACACAACGGTGCATGTCAGCCTCGTGAACTCAAACGAATTGACCGTAAACAAAACTAGTTTTCGTATTTTGGGATAATTTTTGATGAAGATAATTTTGCTAAGACAAGGCAGTGAAAGGGAAGCATACCCCCTCATAGAGTCGATCATCACACGGCCAATACACACCGGTACTGTCCTGCACAAACAATGTGATCCGAAATGTGTTTAAAGAGAGGGCATTGTGTAAGTACCTCCGTTTCATGGGTCTCATGTTATTTTACGTTAGGAGATTTGGCCAAATATGATTGTCAATAAATAAGATTGTACAATGTTTGTCCATCAAGATCGTTCATTTGGTTAAATGCCTTTTCTTAAAAGAAATATACTTGTGAATTAGCATTCATTTCCACACCCCGTCACCTCGAACTTGCTTTACATGAGATGACAAATACTATAAACATGAAAGCTCTTAAAACCATATTGCAATTTTCAATATTACAAATGAGGAAAAAACATGAAGTTACTGTGAATACATAGCAAGTACTCTGAATAGAGATATGAACGTGAGCCACATACAGTAGTGTAGATTATGGACAAGTGCTTTTCGGCAAAGTGGACATCTTCAGACGAAAGTGACGAAAAGTTATAATGTGATTTTTCGCTTTCTAGATTTCTTTCTGAATTAAACTTTACAACCAGTTTCAGGACATAAATTTTAAGTTATCTTCATAAGTTTTGTTTTTCCTCGATTGGTTACTTTGCTTGAATCTGTGTTGCAAAACGGAACTTGAATTGACCCATATAGAATGACAGCTTTGCCATCGTGCGTTGTATCATAATCTACGCTACCGACATTGGACACTATTCTACGTCGCATATGTCTAACCACATACTACTCCATGATTGAATTGGTCCCACTCTGTTGGTAACGGACGAATGCGTTGGATTATATGTTAAGTTCTCCCAATACTCGCTTCCTTTAAAGAAGAAAATACCTTTGTTTTTGATTGAATAGTATGCTGCGTGAATGTTGTTAGGTAACGACGGGTAGGATGAGTACCTTCCTGGGTAAGCCTCGCTGATAGCTTTGGGGTAATTCGGGAGGCAACAACCATTGTTTGTTGTATCATATGCGTATACCTGAAAGATAAAGATGAATTCAAGTTTATTGGCAAGGGATGTATATCGCGGTTGTCATGCTTATAACTTATAAAGATATGACACAACAGCACCAGAGTTTTTCAAAAGTGTGAGTAGGGGGAGGGGGAGGAAACCCGAAATACTTTGTCTTTTGTCATGTTAATATTTTTGTTTGTGACTGTGCTTCAACGTAAATTGAGTTTGGATGAAAGAAAATAGGGAATTAAATCTGGAATTCTTTTAAAGTCAAGGCATACAGTCCTGTACCCACCGCTTCCATCCGCCTGACATAACATTGCTAGCTTTCAAGTCCGCTGAGAGGATAATATCGGAAATTTTTGAAAAACAAAAAAGGTCGTCATCTATTTATGTTCCAATTTTACACCATTTTCATGGGTTTTCGCCAATTCTTAGACCCACATTGCTTTCCTAATTTTTAAGAGGCCTTATGATTCGGGCCGCCTAGAGCCCCGGGCCCAGGTAAACCCCCTCCTCGGTGACCACCCCCTCGGTGGTGCCGCTACTTAACCCTCACCACCACCCACACCGCCTTCCACGCATATTCTAAAAGGATGGTCTGCTGGTATGGCTTTGGTGAATCCTAAAGTTTACTCTTTTTTTTTGGGATTGACTTGTAGCAGCGTAGTTTAACGGGGAACGGGAAAAAATTCCTCTTGCCGGCAATTTCCAGAAAAATTGATAACAAATTTGTTTAATTTATTTTAAACCACTGCTGCATAGGTTTATTTTTATCTTTTAAATTTGCGGCCAAATCGGAAGAACTGCAAGATCAAAAATTATGATGTAATGTCTTTGTCCTCGGTCGAAAATCATTCATGTGCACCACCGTGAACTCGGCGGTAATGGTTATAAATATTTTAAACCAGAAGAAAACGGAAACCAATTTACCCGCGTTCCCTTGAAGAAATAAATGTTATTGTCTCTTTGGTCAAAGTATACAGCGTCGATATTATCTGGTATTCGTTGAGTTTGTCCAGGCAGCGCCGGCCATCCCTCGCTGATTAATCGCCCCTGTGTCCCGTAGGATACACCGGTATCAGGGTCGGTTTTGTATGTTATTCTATTGTTGTGGTCGAATCTCCAATACCTATTACCTGAAAAATAAGACGTGTAATAGAAATTAAAAATATGTTCGTGCCACACCCCACCCTATTATGTTTTACCCCGCCAAAAAAATCTCTCCGATCGTGGTGGTGATAGACCCGGAGATTAAAGTGAGTTAAAGACTGAAAGAGAGGAATTGTAAATACATTGCAATGCATTCAATCAAGTTCGAAAATGTTGACACTTTCTTCTCCTTTTTAAAAAGCCTCGTAGCCTTAATGAGTTTAGTCCCTTAAATTTGAAAAATTACTTACAATCGGAAAATTAATATTTCAAAACCAAATAAAACCATTTTTTTTTTCATTGAATATACTGAAATCTAAAGTTCAACCTATTTTCAAATGAAGTTGGGAAATTGTTTTTCCAAGATATTTTCCGAAGTCAGGAAACGGAAGATGTTAACAGCTGCCACTCAACCTTACCAGACAGTACCACTCGCACAAAAATACACAAACAAAGGTGTTCAATCAAACATTTTTGACTTGCTTAGGATCCACTTGATTAAATAAGTGTCGTCAATTCACCTTCAAAAATCAGGTAAGTGACTATTACTTAAAGGTAAAGTTGCGTCCAAGGAATGTCAATAACCAATCCTGCTTTTTAACTTCATACGCAAAAACAACAAAAGGATGTAAATGGTAATCACACAGGTGTTACGGCCTGGTCTCTCGTCTTGTAGTCAGACAGTTACAAGTACTTTGTTTCGCTCGTCAGAATTAAAACGCTGACTCCGCGATTCTCAAAAAAGCTTAAAGGATTAGGGAAACCTACTTTTCTGATTTCCCCTACAGGGGGAGCTTTAACTTCTGAGTATAACTTCATAATAGCTTTAAAGGATAATCAGATATTGCTCAAGCACATTTCCTTTCTTATGAAGTTGGACAAAATTTAGGAACAAAAGTTCTATCAGATTTGAATATAAATGACTGAAATCTAGACTAGGAGTGAAATCACAGCCCAACATTCCTCTGAATTCTTTTCCATTGATGTGGCAACGGCTATATGCCAAAAGTGCACTACAATAATAACATAAAAACCTAAACTATGGAATTTTGTACAAAATTATTTGAACTCTTTAGAATCTATTACACTGTTACGTGTCCAAACTCAAAACTTATCCCTTCCCAAAATATTTTTTTTCTAGTTGATTTCTTATAATTTGTTTTCTTGAGCATACAGCGCTTTTAACAACTTTTAGTTATCATTATTAACACTATACAGTATACTATAGTTATTAACATTAAACGATCTTTTTTTACACATGCATGATCCTCGTGATACTTAAATTTAGGTCATACGTTTCTTCATGCGGGGGCGGCGGAAGATGTTTAAATCTGAGGGGGCACAGGATCTGAGGGGCACTTTCCAGCTGTCGTATTTCTAAATCATGTAACACAGCAGTATAGCTTCCCCCCCCCCTTCCTTCTAAAACTTTAGACACTTTTATGAGACCGAAAATTACTGGGCACTCATGTTCCATTCTTTCTTTTTTTGATTTACAGTTTCAAAAATTGAAGATATTTTGGTCCAAAATTCGGTAAAATAGAATATTTTTATACTGAAATCTTCAAAAGTTGGAAATTAAATTGATAGATCATAAGCCTTGGAATCGGAAGGATTTAGACTTATAGATCATGACTAGCCAATTGTATTGGACATTGGTCATGAATCGGAATTTATGTCTAAAATAATGTGAAAAGCAGATAAGGAGTGCTTATAATCATTAAGAAAGAATCATTAAAGACTACATTGAGCTAGCCATCATTTTCTTGGTGAGAATAAATGTAACTCGGAATATCAGTTTGGCCTAAAATCACACCCAGTCTTCAGCGAGTCAGTGGCAAGGGTCCCCATTGTATGTTTTTTTCTTTTATTTCAGAACTCATGCACATTAAAGGCGTCCACGAGTGAAATTTAGGGTATTTTGCTAATTTGCTAGATATTTGTATTATTTTCTTAAATCAGTCAATAAAAAGATCAATTATAACAATTATGATAAAAGGGGGAGGGGGGGAGGGGTGTAAATATATTTTGATATGTTAAATAACACCTTTTTCTATCTCTGTACAAAGGGGAACCTTTTAAACTTTACAAATAAGATGAGAGAGTCCCCCTCACCCCCCGTTCCATCGCCTTTGCGTTTCTTTATGTTTATCTATGCCGTATCATTGTCTATGATAGTTATTAGTTGTAACTAGGATTGGAATTAGGATCGGAATACATAAGTTGATACGAAAGTTTGCACTCTGTCAAAATGAATACGAAAATTTTTTTTTTTTCTTTCCGTTTGTCCATCTTTAAAACGCCTGATTTGAAAGACTATAAAAACGTACAGACACCTCTGAACTCTGAAGCAAGATAGTGTGATAACATGGCTGTTGTTAGTTACCAAGTGTTTCAGTCCAAAGTGTTTCAGACTTTTAGTCCATTTGGATTGGAACTCATATAAGTTTAATTGATAACTAATTATTAACTATGAATAATCAATTATTCATTTCTATAGCTTAGACAGTTAGAGTTAGGCTTAGGTTAGTTTTTAAGGTATACTAAGACCGAAACAATTGGGGATTTTTTTAGATATTTGGACCGAAACACTTAGTATTTAGCAACAGCCATCATACATTCCAATGTTCCGCTAACAGGCATCCAATCATTCCCCAATGGTTATATACCAAAGTGTCAACCAATAACTCTGAAGTTCAAGATACTTTTTTTTATATAAATTGAAGTATACCCCGTCAATATCTAAGTCCTTGACAAATCTATTTCTTATTGTAAAGAAGGAAAACTTGGAAAGAAATTGGCGAGACATCTGCCAAAAGTCAGATCAATTACTTAAATGATGCATGGAATTCGAAACAAATCATAACGAATTTCATCGTTGTAAATTCTGATTGTTTTTAATCAATTTTTCACCTCGGGATATTTTCTTCTCGCGATGAAAACATATCTTCATATCATAAAATATCAGACGAAAAGTTCCACATCTTGACAGTTCTCTTTCACAAATATTCCAGGGATAAATTCATCATGACATAGAGCAATTTTTTTAAATTAATTTGAATAAGCAAATCAAAATAAATAAATGACCCTTTTGAAAGAAATTCCGTTTTTTTCGTTGTAAAAGACAATTTTTTTTTTAAAGATTCGAATTAAAGATTATCACGGATGCAGATGGTATCTCTGGCGATGAATTAGTTTCTTCCTTTGGAAAGTGGGGACCACCATGGATAAGAAAGATTGAGAAAATATATGAAACTTTAAAATTTACCTGTAGTGAAATTGACTTTTAATCAAATAAGTGCCATCATATACTAATATTTCTCAAAAATTATATTTCCGTCGGTTTCATATTCACTAAAACCTTTAAAAGATAAGTGAATGGATGCAAAGTATACAAGAGCCACAATTCTCATTGGGTCAAGCACAAGCTCCCCTCATTGGGGTGAATCATTATAACAACCCCACCCCGACGTTAAAGCTAGCTAAATCCATTCAAACCATTACGCTCATAGGGCCGGTGCTTATTTCCGGTTTCCATGGCGCAAGCGGATGGGAGTACATGACTCCCCCTAGACGGGACGCCAGTCCATCGCAGGTTAACACCCCAGCAGTGCTGGTACTCATTTTACAGCTGAGTGAACTGAAGCAAGTAGAGTAAAGTGCCTTGCTCAAGGACACAATACAGTGCTCGCGGCGGGAATCGAACCCGTTACCTTTTGCATACGAGCATGACTCCTTGACCACTTCACCCCACCCCCGCAAAGCTCAACGTTGAACCAAGATAAACAACTTCCGTAAAGTAGGTTTTTTTGGTACATGACTCCCCCTAGACGGGACGCCAGTCCACCGCAGGCCAACTCCCCAGCAGTGCTGGTACTCATTTCACAGCTGAGTGAACTGAAGCAAGTAGAGTAAAGTGCCTTGCTGAAGGACAAAATACAGTGCTCGCGGCGGGAATCCAACCCGTTACCTTTTGCATACGAGCATGACTCTTTGACCACTGCACCCCACCCTCGCAAAGCTCAACGTTGAACCAAGATAAACAACTTCCGTAAAGTAGGTTTTTTTTGGTACATGACTCCCCCTAGACGGGACGGCAGCCCACCGCAGGTTAACTCCCCAGCAGTGCTGGTACCCATTTTACAGTTGAGTGAAATGAAGCAAGTGGAGTAAAGTGCCTTGCTGAAGGACACAATGCAGTGCTCGCTACGGGAATTACACCCGGTACCTTTCGCATACGTTTAACCAAGATAAACAACTTCCGTGAAGTAGGTTTTTTTCTAAAACTAGCTTCCTTTTTAAAATTTAAGCTGGAAGTGAATATCCTGATAATAATTTTGAAAATACAGAAACTTTTTGAAACGATGAAAATAATTTTCAATGGTGTACTGCAAATGTAAGAAGAAAAAAGATAGGGCCTTTCAATTCGTTCAGGCAACCTTCAAAATGATTTTCTAAAGTTGTTGTTTCAAATTTGCTTGATATTGTCACTTGTCTTTACTAAAGCCACGCCCTTAAGAGCGTCAATAAGTTGCACTTGTCTTCATCTGTTCATAATTTCAAATATACCTCGAATATATTTACCTTTGAAGAAATACAAATCGTCTCTATCGTCCGCCATGTTGTCATACGAGTTCTTTCTTGGTCTGAATTGAACCACGGCATCGATGTCAGCAGGCACACCGGCAAATACCGAAGATATCTCTCGTGGATCTCCGTATCTGGGTTTCTGGCTTGCATTGTCATACAGCCATAAATATCTACCTCGGAACATAAACGTGCTGAAAACCCTGCGTCCATTGCTGAGAGTGCGCACCCAATCAAATGCTGTATCTATGGTCGTGCCACATACACCTATGAAGCAAAAGAATATAACACTCATTAATGTTGTAATGTAGTAACACAGAAGTAGAGTTGTCGTGATTAGGAGGGTAGTTGGTGAGGGGATTAATTGGTGAGTGGGAGGGCAGTTGGTGAGGAGGAACATGGTTGGTGAGGGAGATAAGTTGAGGAAGAGCAATTGTGCGACCACAAATCAGTAGCATTTGTATCGCACAATTACTATTGCAGAAGAAATATTGCACCGAAATGATGATGAACATTTTTTCTTTGCTTGTCGAAATTTTAAAATAGAAACCCCCATGGGAGCAGCAGTAAGTACTAGCTTCGAAGTGGGGATGCATTTATTAATTGGGTTCTTTCAAAGCCTCGAAATTGGTATAATATTTCAACTTTTATTCTGTATGAATTCCATGCGAACGGTGACGTTAAGGTCCAATAACCGCACAACCAAATGCCAACTATAAAATAGAACTACAACATCAACAGTAATAAATAGAGAATTATAAAAAAATTCTATACGTCTACTAAAAGATGAACTGATCAAAGACAACATAGTCACTGACGACGCCAACAAATCAAATCAGCAGAAACGTCTGATAAGATATAAGAGTTAGAATCTTACCATGTATTGACTGAGCTGCCTGTCGGCTTGCGGTTTCTATGGCAACCTTTGCTTCGTAAGTTGTGTAAAATGGGTACATGACTGATCCCGAATCCCAATTATGACTCAGACCAAGTAGATGACCAATTTCGTGAACGGCCACTGAAAGAAGATTGTAGCCGTGTTCCGTAAGGTGTGTCCACTGCATATTGTCTTGAAAGAAGAGATAAACTTCGCTCGAAATCACTTCGTATCTTGCAAGTTCGTCTTCGTGGAGGGTGATGCTGAAATCGGAGCTGGGTCCCATTTGACCTAGAAAGGGGAAATATATGTAACTTTGTAAATCCATAATGAACGGCATATTTATTACAATATGCATGGTATCATCTTTAGCTGGCACTCAGGGGGACTTCAAGGGCGGAACCAGAGGGGGAGTCTTTCAAGATCTCGAGAATTTTAAAGCAGTGGAAATGAACATCTCAATATTTTTGTAGAAAATAAACATCACGATCCTAATTTGTTACGGTGTCTTAAACATTGCTATAATTCATTTTGCATGCGGGTACGGTCCTGATATCTAAGTCAATTACCTGATTACACGGCCGACTAAAAATAATTACGGATGCTTCAAGTTTCAACATATAGTAGTTTTGAGCTATGCTTACCAGGTGTGATGAAAGCTATCTGTATATCAACTTCAAGTAAATCGCCATACGCATGCTCCTGAAATGTCAAAGGTGTCACTTCCGCCCATCTTCTGAAAGCCAATTCTAAAATGTTCCTTTCGTAACAATTTGTAAAATGTTGCGAGCAATACTGACTTAGTAGACGCCACTTAATTGGAAGATTTGGGAAGCGTAACGTTGCTGCGCCATTGGATGACACTACGCCGCCGTTTAATGACGTACTCCGTCGCCGTCTGTCCCTTTTGGAGGAGAATTTTTTGATGACATTGTGTACTACGTCGTCAGCCAGAGGCGACGAAGTGCTAGTTATGTCGTACACTACATCCACATCATTTACAATTGTTGTAGCAATTTCCGTCACAAGTTCGGTAGACAGTTCTAATGTATTTTCAAGAGTCGTCCACTCAGAGACTTCTTCATCAAATTCATTTTCAAAAAAGGAGTCATCACTTGAAAGACTTATTTCTTCAATGGAAGATTCTGATTGTGAGGATTCTAGTAACAGATCTTCTTCAAAAGACATGCCAGGAAGTACAGTTCCAATAACACCACTTTCACTTTGGAACGCTTGTGATGTGGGGTTCGATTTACCTTTCATGTCCGTCATACTTTTCATATTCATATCAGGTCGTTTCCCGGATAAAAGACTGTTATACTTCTTATGCTTTGAGTAGTAATTTTTCTTTTTCGGAACGACGATATTTTCAGAGTGAGTCGTCACCGATTCAATATCCGGTATACCGCATCTCGGTCTTCCGATTAAACGCGATGTTTCCTCGTCTATCGTTCCAGTAATCGGCAAATGGTATTTGTCTTGGAAGCTCTTAATTGCTTCTTGTATTTCTGGGTTTAAAGATTGTGAAACTGTTTTCTGAATTGTTGAAGTCGTTCCTGAGAGGAGTGTTGAAAGAGAAGGGGCAAGAGTTGGTCTCAAATTTGATTGTTTGGTAGTTGCGCTGTTTGACATGTATCCGTAGTCTGTAAGAAACCTCTGATGAATAAAAGAACAATAATACATTCAGTCATTTTAAGTACTGGTTATAAAGACAATCAAATCATTCAAGTTAAGTTTTTGGCTCAGTGGATAACTAAGCTCATTTTATATGAAAGACGAAAACCAGGTGAAGAAACTATTTTGAATACCTTATCCGCGAAGGAGATCTTCAAGTTTGAAGTTTCTTCTCATTTATGTAGAAATGGTGTGTAAAGTCCATTGCATACGGTTGACAACCTCATCATCAGTTTTTTGTTGATTTATTTAAAACTAATTAGTTTTATATAATTAATTAACTCATTAATGTCTTGTGCTTCTTATGGTTTTTTTTGTTTCTCTCAAAATGTCAGAATATGAGGATGTCATTTAACAACTAGTCTGGTTTCAGTCGCTTCTATCTGTCTATCAGTCTATACACAAATTAAACGAATCCATTGGTATTTAAGCAACACAATTCTCAGGATAAAATATATAGAAAGATATATGGGGAATGCGAGGGTGTGGCGTCACAACTGGTTTGGTTTCAGTCGTTTGTACACCAATAAGGCAGAACTTAAAACTTGAACATCTTAAAGGATTAGTTGAGTGGTCAAGCATGTCCATTTTATATGAAAGAGGACTTCAACAGAAACAAAATTGTGAAAAAAGCGTTCAAAATTCTTATTCCGTTAAGGAGATATCCAAGTTTAAAGTTTGGTATCATTTCTGTAAAAACGACTAAAATCAGACTACTTGTGATGTTACAGCCTCAGATTCCTCAAAGTCTATATGTATTTTATAGAAAGTTCATTTAATTTTTTCACTATTTAAAATTATTTTTCTTCAAACTTCCTTCAGGTGGTTTATTACAAATACCTTCCTAGATTCAGTTTGACTACTTTTTGACATATTCCATGATGGTTCATAAGGCATCAAATCGCAGGACAAAATATGATAGAATATGATAGAATAAAGACTTTGAGAAATCCGAGGCTATGATATCACAACTAGTCTGATTTCAGTCGTTTCTATACAAATGATACCAAACTTTAAAATTAAATATCTCCTTAACGGAATAAGATGTTTAAATGCTTTTTTCACCACTTTGTTTCTTTTGATGTCCTCTTTCATCTAAAATAGACTTGCATGACCACTGAATTAATCCTTTAATAGAGTAAGGCATGGTGTTAACCCGGCAATCAGGAGAGATTCCGGCAAAAACGGCACTCGACGGTGAAAACCATGCATGTTTTCTCAGGGTATATAGAAAATTGCTTTCGTTGGTTTCAGAATACCCCATCCGGTGAGTGTTTGAGATTCATTTAAATAATCAACCTTCGATTGAGTGATTCTGAATGGACGGCATCTAACAGCTATTCGAAGATATACAAACACGACACAACAGAGCACAATGTTGTTTGTGTTTATAGAAAAAAGCTAAGTACTTCAAGTAGGAGAGTTAAATAACTGGAGGCCTGTACACATAGATTAGCAGGGACTCATGGGCGATGAAACCTCAAATCATTACAATTTGTCCATACAAATGGCTTTGTTGATACTATAGTGTTCCTTTCTATGATGGCCTTTGGCGCATGCCTTGCACAAACTGTCATTGCAGCTATGACCTACATGGACGAGTTTATTATTTAAAGGTCTGCTGTAGACGTATAGAGACATTATGGTATAAATTATTGTTCTATAGAATATAATAAAGCCATGACATAGATAACAAAAACATTCATTAATTTTTTTCTTTGAAGTTTGGTACATTTTTAGGTCTTAAAATGCAATAATATTCATGCAAATTTGTGATGTAAGATTTAATTTCATTGTGTTTTAGTTCACACTACGAAAATTCATTGAAGGGATGTATGACTTTAACAACTGTTTTTGAATCTATAACATAACTCCCAAACAACAAGTGTAAAAAAATATTCTCTTGAATTTTGATTATGTTAAAGTATTACAGTAAGATCCTAGTTTAGCGTCTTTTCACGCATTTTTAAATTGAATTTGATATGCAACAACTTTGATGAGCCATTATTCCAAAATTTTCAATACCTCTTTAAGCTCTTTCAATGGCGTATATGCTTCCACAGACCATGGACCTAAGGTCCTTATACAGACCTTGGACCTAAGATCCTTACACAAGCCATGGACATAAGGTCCTTATACAGACCTTGGACCTAAGGTCCTTACACAGACCATCGACCTAAGGTCCTTATACAGACCATGGACCTAAGGTCCTTACACAGACCATAAACCTAAGATCCTTACACAAGCCATGGACATAAGGTCCTTACACAAACCATGGACCTAAGGCTCTTACACAGACCATGAACCTAAGGTCCTTACACAAGCCATGGACATAAGGTCCTTACACAAGCCATGGACATAAGGTCCTTACACAAACCATCGACCTAAGTTTCTTAGACAGACCATGGACCTAAGGTCCTTACACAGACCATAAACCTAAGGCCCTTACACAAACCATGAACCTAAGGTCCTTACACAAACCATGGACATAAGGTCCTTACACAAACCATCGACCTAAGTTTCTTAGACAGACCATCGACCTAAGGTCCTTACACAGACCATAAACCTAAGGTCCTTACACAAACCATGGACCTAAGGCTCTTACACAGACCATGAACCTAAGGTCCTTACACAAGCCATGGACATAAGGTCCTTACACAGACCATAAACCTAAGGTCCTTACACAAACCATGAACCTAAGGTCCTTACACAAACCATGGACATAAGGTCCTTACACAAACCATCGACCTAAGTTTCTTAGACAGACCATGGACCTAAGGTCCTTACACAGACCATAAACCTAAGGTCATTACACAAACCATGGACCTAAGGCTCTTACACAGACCATGAATCTAAGGTCCTTACACAAGCCATGGACATAAGGTCCTTACACAAACCATGGACATAAGGTCCTTACACAGACCATGGACATAAGGTCCTTACACAGACCTTGGACCTAAGGTCATTACACAAACCATGGACCTAAGGCTCTTACACAGACCATGAATCTAAGGTCCTTACACAAGCCATGGACATAAGGTCCTTACACAAACCATGTACATAAGGTCCTTACACAGACCATGGACCTAAGGTCCTTACACAAGCCATGAACCTAAGGTCATTACACAAACCATGGACCTAAGGTCCTTACACAAACCATGGACATAAGGTCCTTACACAAGCCATGAACCTAAGGTCATTACACAAACCATGGACCTAAGGTCATTACACAAACCATGGACCTAAGGTCCTTACACAAACCATGGACATAAGGTCCTTACACAAACCATGGACATAAGGTCCTTACACAAACCATGGACATAAGGTCCTTACACAAACCATGGACCTAAGGTTCTTACACATACCATGGACCTAAGGTCCTTACCCAAACCATGGACCTAAGGTCCTTACACAAACCATGGACCTAAGGTTCTTACACATACCATGGACGATTCTTTACTTACAGGAACTCATTGGAATAAGCTCAGTGGTCAGTATGTTATAATGTTTACTAGATACAATTTTTCTTGACATTGCGTCAATTTCTTCCTGCTATAAGATCTTAATTGGATTTTGATAAAGACCTGTTAAATGTGCACAAATGAATAAAGAAATTTCTGAAAAATAGGCCCCAATCTGCTAAGGGATAAAGTACTACCGTGATATCCTTGATCATGTTGATACTTGATTTTTGATATAAAATAGGCATATGCTTTAATCTTTAGTTTACTTTGTTATTAGGCCTATTTGTACTTGCGGTATACAGTTGGGCAAATTCTGAGCAAGCGGTAATTCTAAAACTTCCTAAACGGCCATGGTGGTATTTGAACTAATTGGGGTAGAACAATATCAATATCATAACCATGGCAAGTAAGATCCGTTCTATCGTATTTTTCAGGTCTTAATTTCTCTGTCTATCTCACGGTACACTTGAGTGTTGATAATGTCCTTGCCCTTGCAGCTTGTAATGTACTAATATTAAATGTTTAAGTGCAAAGTTATTAAACAATTTAGGTAAATGTTACCTGGATGTAAATGTTACCTGGATGTAAATGTTACCTGGATGTAAATGTTACCTGGATGTAAATGTTACCTGGATGTAAATGTTACCTGGATGTAAATGTTACCTGGATGTAAATGTTACCTGGATGTAAATGTTACCTGGATGTAAATGTTACCTGGATGTAAATGTTACCTGGATGTAAATGTTACCTGGATGTAAATGTTACCTGGATGTAAATGTTACCTGGATGTAAATGTTACCTGGATGTAAATGTTACCTGGATGTAAATGTTACCTGGATGTAAGTGTAAAATGAAAAGTAATGCCACAGTCAATGCACAACTGACATTGCTGATAATTAAGAAATAACGATGATATTTTAGAAATTTGTCAGTTTGTGGCATTGCAGCTGTTATCATCACAGAAAAACATTGTTATCACGAGAAGTTACATGTTCATGATCAAGCATCGTTATCATCTTTAATCAGATAATGTGGTGTGTTATCAATAATCTATGTACTTTCGATACATATGTTGCTTAATCACTAATCATATTGCTTAGTTACTAAATTATTTTACAATTATTAACATTTTTAATGTAACATTGCTGTACTGATTTATCTCACCATCATTGAAAGAAATATTGAGTAATTATCATCGTTATCATTAGGGCATGTGAAACTTAGAAGTTGACGAGAAGAGATGAAAAGAAACTAAACATTTTCCAGTCCAAATGCTTGAGAAAGATTTTGAAAATCAGATGGCAACAAATGATTACAAAAAAAACGCATAATAGAGATAGCAGAAATACAAAGAGTAAATGATGAAATAAGACTGTTTGACAATGAAGATGAAAATGGATCGAACATGTTTCAGGGAGAGAAATTTACGATGTTCGTGCTGTAGCACAGTGGGGTGGAAACAAGAAGGGAATATGAGGTAGGAAGATAAAATGGAGGAAAATGGTTGAGAAGAAGGGTGGAGATCGTGCACCTGATGTAAAAAGGAGAGCAGAAGACAGAAGTGAATGGGAAATGGTTGAGGAGGAGAAAGACCGAGAAGGGTACAGACCGAGTCGTGGACTGATGTAAAAAGGAGAGCAGATAAAAGAAGTGATTGGAGAGTTGATGTTCGGGCCTTCTTCCGCGGAGATAATTAAGGTATGGTAAGGTCATTAGAGCATTCGTAAGGGAATGTTAGAAGTAGGACTTCATATTTCTTAAACTAAAGTCGTGCTAATGATTTCAGCATCTCTGGGTCACAAAAGGGAAATCAAAGAGATGCCAGATAATAATACTGCAATTTTAAATCCAAGAATATTTGAGGCACAAAACAAAAAGTTCTATCTCCACCAGGCAAAGAACTTATATGTTTGTTTTTAGCCAGAACCAGGGTAGGTAATGCAATTATCGTAGGCCAAATGCTCCACCACTTAGTATGTTACAAATGTCCTAATCATTTTATAGTTTCATGATAAAAGTTAACATTTTCCCCATAATTAATTTGTTCGCAAGACAAATGAATCTCTTCAAATCGATTTCCTAATCTTGATCCACATTCTATAACCTAAAAGAAACCTTTTGTAATTTTTCAGTAGTCTTAATTATGCATGTTCTCAAGTTTTCTAATTTCCGAACGCATAGCTTTCAACGCTAACAGGCTAAGTGCTTACAAATTTGTTCAACAATTTTATAGGGGGCGGGTTCTCTACCTTCGCAGCTGGGACCTATTCAGAAACATGTGATGTCTAGCGCTATAACTTTTCTTCAGCCTATATCATATCGTTACGTGTGTTTAACTCTTCACTTAAAAGCAAATTATCGAGCTGAAAAAGAAATGCCACAGCGGACTTTATTTACAAACATTTTTTGTCTCTCTAGGTTCCATAGTAAACTATTGGAGGTAGTTATCGATCAAACTCGAGCAGAGGCACTACCACACACAAAGCAGGTCCGCGCTAAGAACAGGGAATACATACAACTGATGAGAGTTTCCCTACAAATTGGTTCGTGAATTCAATAGACCATAGAATAAGGCATGTAAACACTGATCGATAAGAATTTGCATGCAACGGTAGCTTTTCTACATAATAAGACCTGATGAGTGATTGGTGTGGATCTCCCTAGATCTCCTC